>JAGDQP010015309.1:0-17983 GCA_022664845.1 Lepisma saccharinum
ATACGAAAAACGTCACATCTCTGTTCCTATTTATGCTAGAAACAAAATTTGTCTGTTTATTTGGAAGCAGACAATATAAAATCGGTAAAACACAGCTATTACGTTCTCCCATTAGAACAAAATATTTCCTTTTCTATTTCTTTTCAACCGTGATGTGCAGAAACTCTGCTGTGTTCAAGGCGTTAGTCTAGTTTTTGCCAAAGTATTTGTGGAAGTTTTACAAGTTCAGTAGCGTATTTTGACCTTATTCGAAATTTCTAGTGCCTACTTTACTGACTTCAGTACCTATTTTCATGCTTTTAGTGCCTATACATCCGACTCTAGTTATGAAGTACATTATAACGTATGTAGGTAGGTAAACTTATTTAGATAAACGGTTTTGCGCCAAACGTCATGGACCCGACCTGAGGGGATCCGCAGAACAATCTGAGAGAGACATACAAAGTGGTAAAAAATTAACAATTTTTTAAAAAATTACTGAGACAAGTCAATTAGTGTGATAAGTGATGTTTGACCTACAAGAAACAGCCTATACTCCAACGGGAATCGATTCTGATTATCCTCGTCATCTTGATTCATTTTAATGTGTAGTGCTTTTCCGCTTTTCTTGTAAATATTTTCATTTTCGACAGCCGGAACGAGCAAGTTGAGTCTGACGTTCGCGTTTGTAAAATATCTTGAAACGATGCAAATCTACTTTGACGAAATAAGTGACAAGAAAAGGAAATTGGGAATCAGAGATTCTGGTTCGGCATTCTTTCGCTCGTGAAAAATCTTTAAATAAACTCTCTACTCTGGTGCAAACATGACTGCTGAAATTGAGAATACCAGGAAAAACCCTAGGTCAAGTTGTCTGGCCTCGTGATTGAACCTAGGACCTCCTGATTATAAAGCGGGCATCATACCACGGCTCCACACCATTCGTATATTGTAGAAGAAACCTTAACAATTTTTACATGATTATCCTCCACTTCTCTTTAAAAAAAATCAGGAACAACAAAACACACACGTATAGTACAAGAGGGTCCTTCAGATGTATTGCAGACTCTAAAGGGAGCCGCAGCATGGAAAATGTTCGGAAAGGCTGTTCTAACCTGTGAAATATTCATCTATTTATTTATCCAATGAAAACACATGTGATTTGTGACTGATGTTCTTTTCTGCTAGAGGGAGTTGTTACATACATTTCAATAGAAAGGGTAAAGAATGTTCTTCAGGAGAAAGAAAATCATGAGTATTTACACGCTGCAGTCAGTAGAAGGACATCTATCATATCCATTTATTTTTGTCACAACCCACTCCTGGCGATCACTTTCAGTACTATTTCTTATATTTCAAGATTAAATTACTGTAAATATGTCTCCAGTTATCGATAATATATTTGCATCACAAATAAAATTATCCATTATCTTGAAGCTCATGATTCGATATGGATATCCTGAAGTTCCAATGACGGAGTACCAGATTGCCGAGATCAAGATTAATTACACAGCTAAAAGAAAATCCATTTTTTGTTTGGGAGGGGATTTTATGGTTATACCGAAATTGTGATTACGGATATTAGGATAATCCGTATCATCACTGTCCGAATAAACTTCATAACAAATTAGTAGACGATCCGGAATTTTAGGATGGCAGATGTTTACAAATTGAGACAGGTGTGACAATAATCTGAATGACGATTAAAAAAAAAAATGCATCCCCGTGATCTGAAACTTCGGATGAGTTCTGATACCCAGATAATTTAGAACGTGGATACCAATAAAATTTTGGCTATTTGGTGGTACAACTTTATCACTACTCTGTAAAGAGTATATAAGAAGTTGTACTAGTACGTAAAACCGGTTCTTTTTGGCTCCTCGAGTAGCTGGACGCTCTAGAAATAAAATCTACGGTTTTAAATAAGAATTTAATTTCTTTTCACCTTGTCTCCTCCAGATACCGGAAGACTTAATAAACAGCCCTTATCGAAACATAGGGAGAAATACAAATATACTTGTTCTTCTTCATAAGACGAAGAACTTAAGTGTATAAATTCCATAACCAGGCGCAAAATATCGCACCTATCCCCCTCCCGGTTATATAAAAAAAATACTTAGCCAGTATTTACCCTGGGTGGCAGATATGCGGTAATTTAGACAAAGCATACCCAGATGAATGTGAAATTAGAAAACTAGCCACATATTAGTAATAGAGATTATCCGAATATTCTGTCATCGATTATAATCTGTCATGGGAACGGACGGATATTCGTCACCTACAATACATTTCCAATTACAATGAACATACAAAATATTAAGTCTTGAAACGACTAGAATTTTCAATAATTCGCAAGTGAAGAAATGGCGATATAATAGATTATGCCCTCTACTGGCGGCAAACTATAAAGTACCCACTTATTTTCTTTTATACCTCAAAAGAACATTCTTTAATCTTTAAAACGAATTTACATTACAAGAAAAGTATAATAAAGCCATTCGCGTATGTTTTGGAAATCAGCTGTGAATACAGAGTTCCATACGTAAGGAGGCGGTTGTAATAATTTTAACCAAACGTTTTAAAATTCTTATGAAATCTGTAATAATCATTATGATCTGAGCTCGTAATAATCTTGGAATTTTCGAGTGAGGTAAATAATGTTATGCCTTTGTTGGAAGTGACACGAAGAACGTCTAAAATGAAATTGATTTCAGAATACAATGTCCACACAATTAATTTTATCCATCTTCAGAAAACTATATATATATTTTACTTCCTATCTTCATGAAATCGACCCTCCTGACGATATATGTGGAAAGAAAAGGGGGAGGCCTTCTCAGGAGGGTCGATTATGTGAGGGTATATACTTTTCTCTACCCTTTCTGCTTTTTTCTCTTCAAGGTCGATTTCATGAAGATAGGAAGTTATCTTGTATCTTTTCTTCTTGCTTTTTTCGAACTCAGGATTGTCGATTTCATGAAGATAGGAAGTAAAATCCTGTGTGGAACGAACAGCCTTCCTTCTGACTAAATGAATAATTTCCCTTTTTTCTCTCTGAATTTATTAGAAGCTCCTTCTACTTCTTCAAATTTCTCCTATTCCTTCTTCTTATTCTTCCAACCCTCCTGACGCCTATCTTCATGAAAACATCCAAGATGGCGACTCAGGAGGGTCGATTTCATGAAGATAGGAAGTAAAAAAATATATTGTTAAGGCCACAAAATAAATTGAAGCCCTTCCCGAATCCTTTCCAATCGACCCTCCTGAGTCGACACCTTCCCGAATCCTTTCCTATCCATCTTGAATAAAGAAAAACAGCAGATAGGGAAGGAGAAAGGATGCAGGAAGGTTACTTCCTATCTTCATGAAATCGACCCTCCGTCTTGCACGTTCCATACAGAAGGAAAAGAAAGATACGAAAATAAAAAATCGTTAATCGACCCTCCTGAGTAGATTAAGCAAGGTTCCAATTTTATTACCAGGTGTTAAAACTTTCTATCTTCATGAAGTCGCAATTTTACTTCCTATCTTCATGAAATCGACCCTCCTGAGACAAGGGAGTCTCCCTTTTCTTTCTTACATATCACTCCCCCCCCCAAAAAAAAAATTACCCTCCTGAGCACCAGAAAGAAAAGAGAGAGCAATATCTCAGACACAAGATGAAGAAAAAGAACTCCACGCCATTCAGAAAGAAAAGAAGCACCCTAAAGGGTCGATTTCATGAAGATAGGAAGTAAAACTCAGGAGGGAGTCATGAAATCGACCCTCCTGAGTTATTTTACTTCCTATCTTCATGAAATCGACTCTCAAGTAGAATGGCGTTCCAAAATTTGACTCCTGAAAACTTAGGTCGGGATAGGCAAGGGAAAGTTCCAAAAGAAAGAAAAAAAACTATATATATATACACACTCAGGAGGGAGGGTCGATTTCTTGTGGAACGCAAAAGTCATGAAATCGACCCTCCTGAGGGCATTTCTTTCTTCCTCCTAGGGACAAAAGTTACTACCAGGGGTCACGAAATCGACCCTCCTGAGTCAAAAGCAAGAAGAAATCGACCCTCCTGAGTAACGGGGGGATGCCCTGGATTTCCCCCCCTGCCAAAAAAATTATATATATATATATAAAAGGATCAGACCAAATCTGGGGAATATAAAGAGAGAATACAGATTATTCTGTATCAGTCTGTGTATGTCACATACCCAATTTCATTGAAATCTGAAATGATGGAGTTGACACTCCTATTTTACCTGGATGATTAGGCGTTGAATGACATACACACGCACAAACAAATATTGGAATTCTTTTTGTCCATTGCAGAAAAATCGAAGAATGCTTAATTATTAAAATTAATTATAAGCATATAATCTCTTAGATAATAATTTTCTATAGGCGTAAAATAATTTACAGGAGCTATATCTGATGCAACTCGATACAGCAGTCCGTTAAGACCAAAAGGATACTGCTAGTACTTAAGACTGTTTTCGACTGAACTGCACGCGCTACTTTAAAACATCTAATAACAACATATACTACAAACTAATCCAGCTACTTACTTTCATTACAAAACACCTGTCCGTTGGAAATCTTGTATCCAGGACTAACATCACTTTGTCGATAACACCCAATACTTTAAAATACTTCAGTTCTGATAGTGGCCTCTGCAATTTTGCGATATGAACGTTCTTCTCCACTTGAGGTGACATACAACTGTCAGGCTACAAGAGAGACAAACTAGAGTTAGAGACCATGCAACCTAACTAGAAGAAGTAAATTTACTTTTTAAAAATGAATAACCATGTAACATATTTCATTCGACTCGTTCCACGTTTAAACTGTCAATAAAACTACTATAGAATAAGTCTAATAGAAAGAAGAAGTGAAAAATACCTGACGTCCGAAGTGTAAAAGTTCTTTACTGTAATATTACTTAATTAATTACCAAATTATACTATAGGTTGACTTCAGTTAAATCGTTACATATAATATGTACATGACAAGGTTTTATGAAAGCAAACTGATATCCGCAGGTCACAGTAATTATGAGCTCAGTAGATGGTAGTATATTAAAATGATGACTTAAGAAAGATAGGGCATTACTAAATGAAAGGACCATAAAATAATCCTTCTAATATTATATCCATAAGATACTTCGATTGTGTTCTCGAACTATAAATTTATCGTAAGGAAATAACCCTTAGGTATTCGGGATAAAGGATCCAAAACTAGTGTCAGGATACAAGTCAAAAAAGAAGAACTAGTTACCAGTTTGAGTTTTGCCGATTACTTTAAAGGCGTTATTTTTGACCCCTCGAGCAGTCGGAAGCTCTGGAAAGGTTTTAAATAATGGTTTATTTATTTTTACCTTGTCTCCTCGAGTCACCGGAACATTTACTAAGCACCACCAATTCGACACATAAGGAGAATAAGTACGCTTTTACTTCTTCAGAAGACGGGAGTGTGTAAATTCAATAACCGGGCAAAATCCCTCAACAATCCTGAGTCACAAACAAAGAGCGCGAGAACACTGAGCAAGTATCTTCGTCAGCCTTGGGGTACGCTATAACCATTAAGAATTATTTAAAGCAGTGGAAACTTTGAAAGGTACAAACATGTAGTTGTAGTAGTTTGCAACTTACCTTCCAATTAATCCATTATAATATATATTTTTAGTTACTACGACATACAATTGCCGTATATATTTAATTCAGCTATACTCGTAATCTATTCCATAATTTATTGAGGCACATTAATATTTGTATTATAGGAACTAAATGACTTTTTTTTATTAACCAGGATAGCTTAGTAGTAAAGCGTTGGGAGGTCCTGAGTTCGACCATCCTGGTTGAGGTTTCTCCAGGGTTTTTTGCTCAGTCACACCAGGCCAATGCCGGGATGGTACCTTCAACATAGACCCTGGCCGACACCTTCCCGAATCCGTTGCCCTCCCTTATCCCGGCCTGAGCCTTAGATGCCTAAAGGCCATCAATAAAATTCAAACTTCATAACTAGGATGCTTTAGAGGGATGAATTGGTCGTTACTGACCGATTCGTTAGAACTATTTCATTCGTCGTCCCCTCCCTTCCTTCTCCGCTTTGCATTATTCTTATTTTATTATTATTTTTTGTCTCCTTTATTCGCAAATTTTAATAATTCTATAATTATTTTTAATTTTTCACTTATATTATTCAGCGAAATAGCTTTTCTAAGTAACGTTTAATGTTTTATCAATTGACATAATTGCGAATTATTTCCTGCTACTTTCCTTAGTTTTGACTTTTGTTCGTGTTTGTACGTGACTCTTCGGTTGACAACGCTGCATTATCTTTAAAGCAGACGCAATCTCAAGATGGCGTATTAACAAGTTCGACAACGGGGAATGAATAACTGTCAAATCTGTATCACTCTTCATCCTTTAACAATACTGTAAATGTGAAGATTAATCGTGGGATACATCCAGCAGTGTAATAAGGGAATCGAGAACTAGAATTTATTAAGTATACCACATTTATTTGTCGACAGCCTAGCTTGGAGATTTCATACTGAGAAACGGCAATGGCTTCCCTCTGAACTTCCTATTGATTTTGCAGCCTAGCTGATGTATAAACTGATTTCAATAGCTTCAGGCTTATTTATTTATCATAATTTGTTCCAAACTATTCTTATTTTGTTTGATTTGTATTTTAATGAATTTAAGTATGTCAAATTTTAGTTAAACGTTACGGAGACACATTGAAGTCGTTTATCGGACATGTGTGGGGCAGTGGGATACACAAAATTCCAAATTATGTAAATTTTGACCTTGTTACACTAAATATTTAGGAGTTCCATTCTTGTGATCATGGGAGTGAACATTGCTCCCGAAACGTTAGAAAAGTGAGACATTTTTATATCCTTATTCAGGCATTTATTTTTTTTTTTTTTTTTTCAATCTAGTAATTTCACTTTATTTATTCTTTTGAGCTCCACTTGTTTATATTTTGGCAAGGACTTTAAATTCTATCAAATCAATATTCGGCTTCAGTGTTTGAATTGCCTTAATTCATTAAGGGCACTGCAGGTTCTGAAGTATTATCATGTACAACTTTGGTTAAATCACAGGAAGAAATAAGGGGGTAACACGACGAAAACGGCCAGTTTTCCACCGAATTACTTGGTTTGTAATAGCAAACATGACAAAATTTGTAATATTGTTCTGGAATAGGGAATCATATAGTTCACCCATCTTTGCAGAACTTGCAAGGAGCATAATCATAACAAAGTATTATGTATAATTGTTACAAAATTACAAACCACTAAATTAATGAAAATTATTCGTATAGATTATTTTGTCAATGTGAGGTTTTGTATTAAGTGTAGGAGTGCCCTCCTTTGAAACTGTTCATTCTGAATTACCTCATAGAAATTAATGTTTTTCTCTCTTTTTGACGGGGGAGGGATCCGTTATAATACTGTTCTAATTATATCGAAAATAATAACACATAACTGTGAAATTATGTCCTACTCTTATCATAATTGTTACTATTACTTTTACTTCAAACTTAAATTGCTTTTATGGATATGAAGTTGAAGTTTTTCTGGTTTTCGGAAATCAAAACTGTAAGCTTTCTTAACCAGTTTGTCAACCTATTGGAGATTTTGAATAATAGATTTCATTTAGATTCGTCTAAGTTTGGTCAACTTAGTCTCTCTGGTACACTCAATAAGTTTTTAGAAGATACTGATGGCCGTCAGTCAATTGTTTAATCATTCATCTAATCATTAGCTTTATTATTATTAATTAATTTATTTATTTTAAATCTCCTTGCACAAGTAAACATACTGTTGGGGCATAAAAGGATTATATACTTTTTTTCTTCCGTCATAACTAGAATGTCAGAGTATGTGCACATGCAAATTTTGGCCACTCGAGGGCAATTATTTTGGGAGACATCGATGGTATAAAAGTCAAATTCTGTCTGTGCAAAGTGATCAGAAGGTGTGGAAATATCTTTATGTTCTTAAATTGCTGAAAGAAAAGGCAAATACTAGTATGAGTAGCCTGAAAAAACCCATTTCGTTTTGAAATACCAAACGAAATTAAATCCAAATTGTTTCTGGGTTTAATGCCCTTGTTCATTTTGCTTTCATTTCTTCTGCTATTTCAAAACGAAATGGGTGTTTGAAGACTATTGTATCATTACCCGCATAGAAGTGGAACGTAGTCTTCTCTCTCACAATAATACATTTACGGCAAAACGGACATCACAAACGTATTTCCCATAAAATTCTAGCCCTTCCCATTTAAGAAAATCAATCGAGATTCAATACGGCGAAGATGAAGAACATACCCTCCAACAGGTAGCGCCTTCCACCCAGTACCCATTACTGTGTATTTGTCTTCCATTTCTTTCAGCAATCTAAGAACATATGAATATTACCACTTTTTTTTTTCCACACACAGAGTTTGACTTTTATACCATCGAAATCTCCCAAAATAATTGCCCTCGAGTGGCCAAAATTTGCATGTGCACATACTTTGACATTCTAGTTATGACGGAAGAAAAAAATATATAATTCTTTTGTGCCCTATTAGTATATTTGCTTGTCAGTGTAAGTTTATTGAGATTGATGTTTTGAAATACAATGAAACGTACATTTTGCAATTTTCAACATTCATCGTTAGTCTTAGCATGCACCATGAGGTTGTATTTATTATTATTCTTTGATTTCATCTTTTGTGCCTTGAGCTCTTCTTTACTTTATAAATGCGTTTAGCGACCTCTAGACCCTCGGCACCATTTGCCGAGTTGACGGAATTAGGTTGGGTACGCTAACGGAAGATATCCTGTTCAATGATCCCTTTACATATAGTTTAATGAAGTATATTTCGCTCATCCGGGAAATATCTGCATCACCTTTTAGTGGAGTTGACAATGGATCGCTTGGCCCCTTCTTTTCATTTCCTGCACTACATATTTGTTTCGGGCCACACATGTTTGCATGTGTTGGAAATATGTGCATGAAGCGGTGTCTTTCAAGTTCAATAGTTGATGCAAACAAACTAAATTGAAAATTGCATTACTTTATTCAGGCAGTATGTATTCTTATCCTCGTAATAGTCCAGCAGCTGAACATGAAATCTGAATGCAAATAAAAACAAATGCACATAACTGCATTCAAAATACATATTGACTAACTGCAAGTCAAAATGTGTCACTACATTGACAATACTGAACTGAGATTGTAATATATTAACCATAAAAGGCACAGAATATACATATTACTAATCATTATTCTACTTACACTCCAACGTGAATCGTCTTGAATAGTTGGTGAGAGGAAACGGTTGTAAATACTTTCAGCTCGAACCAAATATTTTGCAGTTTTCTCACGAATCACCTGCCTTCTTGTAGAATCAGTATCACCTACAATAAGGAGTAAGGACATGTACCAATCTGAAATACTAACACAATTTTATACACCCAGTTCTTGTAGACTCACATATGCAGGAGAAACAACGACAGCTGCGTGCATACGGAGAAGCATTCGTATTTTTATATACAAGTGTACGAAATGGATTGATACCGTATTTTCCTGCGCACAAGAAAAATAGGCCTGAAAATTCTGACACATATTATACAACTTTTCTTTTTATTTAAAGATGAATTTATTTTAAGGCCTTTAGGCAGGGAAAAGGATGGTTGGAAGGTAGATGGCCAGGGACTATGTTGCAGGTACCAGCATTTGCCTGGTACGACCGAAGAAAGTATTTTTGATTGTACAGAAAAACAATGAGTTTATTACAGAATAACTGAAACGATACTAACAACAATGCCTATTCGTGAAGACAAAGATTCTGATTGAGAGTTCTGTGAAATTTATGACAGAGGCCTGATAACAGTGACATGAATTCTGCAGACCTTTTAAAGGTCAGTGGCATTATTAAGAACACACTGTATACCTCTGTAATAATGTAGGTAATTCAGTGTTAATATAACACTTACACACGAAAGTGTCTAAGTGTTACATTAACACTTACGCGTCTTACACAAATGTAAATCGGTCCGCTGTTTCTCGTCAAAACAATTACGACTTGCGTATCAACTGAAAGAAACAATAACTTTCCCTTGATGCTATAGCTATTACTCCCTGAATTTTTCCACTCCAAACACAGTATGTCTAGCTCCTTTAATAAAATATTTTCCATTCAATAACTAACGACAGTTCCAGATTAATGTTTCACTGAAGCCACAAGAGTCAAACGGTTTTATGTTAAAATCGTCTTGTCTACTTTTCATTTCTCCTTACATGTGTAAGAACTTTACTCGTATTTGTCGTATTATTTCTACAGAAATGTGCACATTATAAGACTCTAAAGCAATCAGCCGGCCGGGTGGACGAGCGGTCTGCGGCGGCAGACTATCAACTAGAAGGTCCCGGGTTCGAGTCCCGGAAGGGCATGAGTGTGGATTTTAACAGCTAAAGGCGAATCGTGACGGATCGAAGTCCAAAGTTACTAGACTGGCCCATATAAAAATAAAGTTTATGTAAAGTAATCACACAAAACTAAGTGTGTGCGCGTGTTGGTTAAAATGTGAATGAAGTGTGTTAAATATGAACAAGTACGAGTAATTACGGGATGGCTAAAATGCTTTTCTTTATTCTATAAACCAAACTCGTATATATGCGAACAAAAGAATGAGTAGGCATATGTGTTAACGAAAAGTTAAATGTAATGTGAGGAACAATAATTATCCTGTCACGAGTATTTTTTTAGTTGAAATTTGTCTTTTAAGGTTAATGTACAGCAAAGATCTCCAACAAAAGATGGCAGCAGTATCTCCGTATATGTCTAATGTATTTTTATCGTTGCACGAAATTTCGATGGTGCTCCTACAAATTCAAGCCAAGAGTGTTCAAACTTTCAGGGAAGAAAGCTCTTAACCAATTCAAGAGTTCTATCCGCGCCGATTTTTTTATTTTCGTTTGTCTTTATTGTTGAAATCGCCTCACTGTTGTTATGGACATCTGAACCTATAACAATGAAGCTCTTTCAACAATGAACAAGGAAGAAAATACAAAGTCGGCACGGATAGAACTCTTGAATTCGTTAAGAACTTTCTTCCTTGAAAGGTTGAACTCCCTCGGCTTGAATTTGCAGGAGCAGTATTGTAATTGCGTGCAACGATAAAAATACATTAGACATATACGGAGATAGTGCTGCCATCTTTTGTTGGAGATCTTTGCTTTACATTAACCTTAACGTGTGTCCTTCCGAAGAAGAAATGTGTTAGCTTAGGAAACGATTAGATTTCTGTAACCGTAGGTTGCTGTGCGCGCGTAACGTAAGTATTACCAATACGGCACCTCTTGTCACGACGAATATACTAAAAACAAGAGATAGTTTGTCCCTCGGTCATTCGGTATCAAGTGATCCAATCTGAGAATAAAATTTTACCTTATCAAGTGGATTTCTTTCAAACTTCGAACATTTATTGCACCTTATAACGTAGTTAAAAAACACACATTTTTTTCTCCACTATGTTTTAGCTACAATAAAGTTTTCTACTTTCAAAAATCGCATTTTTTCGTTCATGTGAAAAAAAGCTTATATATTAACATTTCCAATTTCGGTTAATAATGACTCTTATTATTTTAGTTGTTCAAAGCGATCAAAATACTTAACAATTATTGAAAATGAAGAACGCTTAACATAAAACATTACCAATATTGTAATTTGAATAACGAACAATAGTTACTGCAGTACATTTTATTACTTTACTACATTTTTTTTATGTCCTCAATATTAAGGTTCAGCTATATTAAGGTTCAAGCATACAAACACATCAAACAGAAACCCAAACAAACCAAAGATAATTACTAATAATGATTACAATATTTTATAAGAGGTCTAAAAAGGATAGTAAACAATTTACTTTGTTTCTTCTTTGTTTATTATGATCACACCAGGTAAAAGCCTGGATGGTACCTTCAACTAAGGCTCTGGTGCACTACTTCTCACATTCTTTTCCCTATCCTATCCTGGCCTGAGCCGCAGATACCTAAAGCACATAAACATGATTGCTACGCATTTCGAGAAATGAAATTCTCTGACTTTTTCAGGTTTTCCAGGGCAAATTCGAAATTTTTCCAGGTCCAGTATTAAGTGAGAAATATTTTTTTTTATAAGCCTGCATATGCTAATTATACATTTTAGCTATACAGAAAGCGCATAATTTTACACAAAATGACTGAAATCACTTTGAGTGAACAAAAATTAGTGTGAAGAGAAGCAACTTACCTTTTTGTTTCTTCCAACATTTCTCTGGGCGACCCATGCAATGATGATTGAACACACGAAATGTTTTTGTTTTTTTTTAAGTGTTTTAGTCTTACGGTTCCTGTCATACTTAAAAATTAATTTGTACTGCACTATGTATGTCATTAATAAAGAACTGCATCTCCTCACGTCTCCACAAGCGGCCCACTAATTTCTGTCGAACATCCACTAAACTTCGTAACACTAATAACGCAAAAAACTGGATACTACGTGTAATGTATAGGTTTTATTTTTGTAGTGTGCCAATCTGGTTTCCAAGTAACAGTGCTTCTCGTTCAGCTTCAGCAAGTACTTTTCTTTCCTTTTCTTCTCAGATCTTCATTTGTTCTTTTCTCCGCCATCCTAGTTTTCTCATATTCCTGTTTCTCCTTTTTCTTCCGCTCAAGCCTTTCGTGGTATCTCGCTCGGGCATTTCTCACATAATGCACCATATCCTTTGTAATTTCTACCTTCTAAACACCACTAGATTTTTTTATTCCTTCTCATATCAATCTCTGTGCCACAACTGAGTCTTCAGAGAGATTTTCAATTAAGCAACCTCTATTTATTGAAAATCCTCTTTCTACAGCAGCATTACCGTGTGAAAGTATAAGGGATGGCATGAGTTCTGATTCACAAGATGCAATAACATTTTTCCAGAATGTTTCCAGTCGGGTTGTTCGTGAGTAATTTTTCGCCCCTTCAGGGAACATTGGAACCGAAAAATAGAATTTTAAATTCTTTTTCTACTAGATCAGCGCACATTCCAGAAGTCCACTTGCTTTCGACAAACGTCTCAAGGCAGGAACAAAAGACGTTTCTTAGCGATTTCTGGGTTTCTAGGTATTACGTTGGGGTCACAGAATGACAGACTTCTGGTGAACTAAAATATCAAAGGAGTCTTTTCAAGTAAGTTTGTGTAAAATATTTGCAGACACTTTTGACAATTCTGTTTGAAAAGAAGGATATCTTTCTAGGAAACATTCTCTACTTGTTTAATAGCATCACGAACGCCATATCCCAAGTTGACATTTCTTGCACCAACCAAGTTTTTGGACTCTCTTATATTAATCAATCTTAGTGGTATTTGTAGTTTTAACCATTACATCATGTTTAACGAATCTTTTCAAGAATTCTGCAATCTATTCATTGCAGAAGAACGGTATGTTTGATAAGTCTGAAAACAAAAAAAAGGAACCATACGCTATTCGGCCTGAAATGTCCTTTAAAATGGTTCAACATCAGAACCAAGCAATTTAAAAAATGCTAATTTTGGACCAATCATTTTATCTTCTAATTTGTTTTTCATAGTTTCGTAGTTTGCAGATGTTGGTTCCTTTTTCTCTCTTTCAGCTATTTCAATATACATACTTAAGTTCTTCTAGGATTTCTAATGCTCTCTTAGCCACTTCAATATTTTCAACCTAACGTATAGGACATTTCTTTGGAAACTTTGTTGAACCAGTAAAAGATACATAATCGCCTCTTCTTGCGGGCACGTTTTTAAATAACGGTACATTATATATACCTCTTAAAAAGACTATGATATTCCATTCGGTATAGATTTTATTGCCGTTTTAAAAGAATTATTCACACTATATAGACCGCACGTACCAAATTCTACGATAACTGGACCAACACCTGAATCTTGACCCAATTCATCTTTCAATTCCCTTAGAAACTTAACATTTAACATTTGGTCCATCCATGGAAACGTCTCAAGACTGAAGCTTTTCTTTGAGTTGCTATTTTCACTCTCACGAAATTCCCTGGCATTTGCTCAAATTTTCAGAATTCCCTGATTTTTCCAAGACTTTTCCAGTAATTTCCAAATTCTCTGATTTTTCCAGGTGCGTAGCAACTAGCAACCCTGACTAACACAGTAGATGTTAATCTCTTACAAGATAAGATAAAATTAGTTGTATGAGCTATGGCACTATGGCTTAATCCCGTCCCGATTAATCTCTTACAAAATGCGCTGGTAGAACAGCACTGACTGTGTCAAAATATATATCCCATTCTGATCCCGACTTAAAAAACTTTGTACAAGTAAAGTCAATGAATGAACAAATGTCTGAGAATCTGCTTTTCTTTGAACATAAAATCCTTTTATTTATATCTTTTCGGAGAAATTCAGATTTCAACTTTTCAAACTGGAATCTTGAAATCGAAACTTATCCGAATTTTCTCATGTTGCATATCATTAAAATTAAAAGAAAACTGTACAAAAGTATTTTTATAGTTTTCTCACTTTCTGGTTCACGAGTTACAGCCAATCTTCGCGTCTCACATGACCAAAAAAGAAAGTTTTTAAAACTTTAGAATTCTGTAGATGGAATTCAATTAAATTTTATGCAAGGCCTTTTGGCATCTTTGGCTCAGAAAAATAAGTAAATAAAGATATATATGAAATTTCAGGTTTTCAATTAGCCGATAAGATACAATAAGTGTTTCAAATTTAATGCTGAATTAAAATCTATGTGATTATTCTCTATATTGAATACTGATATAGAATGAGCCTCCGAACTGAATATTTGGAAGTTTAAAGACGAAAGGATAAAAGAACAATATGTTCCGATGTGAAACAAGGTTTAATGGAACACTAATATCGAATGTGGAAAAATAAATGAACTGCAATACTACACGCATGTTTAAATGCCGTTGAGGAAGTTTCTGGCAGTTCTACAGAAAAGCTCACCCTCTGGCCACGAAGTTGCTGGTCGAAAGTTCAGTTACGTTAAATTCTCAGATCCCATAAACTGAAAATCAAACAAAAAAATAGGAATGCAAGAAAAAGATAAGTATTTAACACATACCTTGTACTCCAGATAGGAGCGTTGCAATTCCAGCTTTGTAAAATGAGAAAGCCTTTTCGTATTCAGAATTCGCTTCATATTGCTGAGCTTGGCTGACGTGGTAAGCAGCTTCAAAGATATAATGAACGCTCTGCTGTGGTTCAGGAACAGACCCTGATATCAGAGAATTGGGTGTAAGCGGAGGTGATAATGGATCCTGCTGTGGTTCATTTTGTACAGAATACGACTGCGCATTTGAGTCACTCGGAAATATTTGACATCGCAAAGGGAGTTTGT
Organism: Lepisma saccharinum; assembly: GCA_022664845.1. Classification (NCBI taxonomy): domain Eukaryota; kingdom Metazoa; phylum Arthropoda; class Insecta; order Zygentoma; family Lepismatidae; genus Lepisma; species Lepisma saccharinum. The sequence continues at coordinate 15,371 of JAGDQP010015309.1, forward strand.
TGGACACACCTTTTGAGTCGGTAGTGACACCATTACGCTCACTGGAAACTGCTTTTACTGAGTTCTGGTGTATTTGTACATGCTTTACGCCAGGTTCTTCTTTTTCAGCAAAAACATCAGTGTTTTCTAGTGATTCGGTCAGTAATTCTAACATTGAATCGCTGTCGGTGAAAGTAGGGAATGCACTAGAACCATTTTTCTTTTCCTCACTCTCGTTGTTAACAGTACATTCAGGCTGCGATACACGGTTCCCTTGTTGCTGATTGGTCTTCTGTTCGGAAGTATCCTCAGTTTTAGTTGAACCGTGGTTGTCAGGGTGTAAAGGGTCAAAATACTGAAGATCTGCATTTTGCAACGGAGAGCTCATTTCACTAAGCAGTGAATCGGTATCCGTAAACGTTGTGTGGTCATCTGTTGAGCTCTGAGAGCTGAGAGAAATAGCGTCTGGAATTTGAGGAAACTTCCATGTTCCACCCAATTTAAGCATCGGTGGTTGCTCGTTATCTGACCTGCAAAACAGAACAGATTATCAGTATTAATTATAATTTAATGTAGCCGTATATTTATATCTATGTTTATAAATGTCAACCTTAGTCTAATACACCCAACCCCCAACGTCCTCCAGTCGGTAACGATTTAGATATCGGGTCGGCATGGAGAAGCACGCGGGTTTGAGCTCGTTGCCGGCCATCCTGACTGAGATTGCCCCCACAGTACCTTCTGCCACCTTCCCAATCCCTGCAGTCACGGGAATTATCGCTGAGGAACGTCATCCCTTACGCGGACTTAGGTCAAAAGTTTACACTTAAGCCAATAAAAGAAATTTACAGTTTTGTACAAAATCATTCGTAGCTACGCTTACGTTAAAGATAATTGTAGGGCATATTTCTCTGTGTAAAACGACGCTTTAATCATTGCCTTAATGATTCCCAAGGTATTTATGCCGAACTCGAAACGGCTTCCCCTTTCCCTTGGAATTTTATACCTCGCCCGCCACTTTGTCGACAACTTAGTACAGCGACAACATCGATATTGTTGATCGCGATGATATGCAAAACAATAATCAAAATACAAAATTCGTTAGACTCCTTTGGACTATTATCCGATATACAAAACTATCCTCGCATCTGCGAAAAATATGCTCCAAGACCCAGCGCTAATAGTAGCGAACGCTACGCATAACTAAGTTTTCCTGTTATTAGCAATGCCCAGTTTTTGGCACTCACAAGAATTTTTAAGAAGTATTAAGGTCGACAATAATTTGACAAAACTGATATTGTTCCCGACAAGTTGCTTATTGTTTCTTTGATGACTTCTGCACACAAAACACTTTCTTTGTTACTGGTCGTCGTTAAGGTGATAGGCGTCGACAAGTAGGCTCCATAGTAACCTATAAAAGCTAAGTATATAAGCTACGGGCTAAACTTTCACTTTCCTCTACTTACTTATTGCTATAATGTACTTCTTGTAGGGTTTTCCTTCTCCAACAAGAAGGATGTTTGTCTGCCCCCTTCCCCTAGGATGCATCATTGTGTAAATTATTCAAACGAGTTACAGCTACTAGGGAATACCTGGTATGTAATTTTTACACAGAGCCTATTTATTTGGCATGGGAGCCAATAACTAGCATTTTTTTTTCTTCTTCTCTTCAGATTTCTACCATAGCCATTCTTACCTTTAAAGTATAAACATACGATGACTCAACTTCGCAGTTTCAGAGGAACCAATACTTGGAATTGGTGCAAATACTGGTTTCAGCAGTACCAATTACTGTTACACGTCTTCAGGTGGCCTAAACCAAACTTGCCTAAAGGCCTTAAAAAAAACTAAATTCAAACGTCTTTAGGTCAGTAATATTTTCTTCTGATCTCTACTATTATTCTATTATTAGGTCTACATAGCCTACAATTTAGGTCTAGGACTGGACTTGATTTTGTTGAACTGACGTTAGATCTAAAATGCTTTACTATGCTAAAAGTCTAGTGAAGGAGAGTGCCAATAACTGAATATGCGGGGACAACTACTGCTTAGTGTGTGTCAGCTATTGGTCACAAATAAAAAAAAAATCCCTTTCGGTAGGCCTACAAGCTGAGGTAGATTTCGAAGTTTCGCTGGGAGCCCGGGCTCGCCCCCCAACTTCAGTGCTTTTGAGAGGATGCGCCTCCTTTATCTTAACCAAAATCTCCCTGCAGCACTACACCACCACGGAGTACATCTTCACCCTCCCACGGTTGGCTGCGCCCCCAAAGGGAAGATTTGCCCCATTTATTGTAACCTACTCTTGGTCATACACCTTCATTGAAAATTTCGTTTCTCTACCTTCAATGATTTGGAAATTGGGTTTTTGGGGCGGCCATTTTGGATCCAAGTTGACGACTTTTTGAAAGTTTTCTTATTTTGTCGTGACCTACTTGTGATAGTACAACTTCAAGTAAAATTTCATTTATCCAGCTCAAACGGTGTGCAAAATGGGATTTTGGGCGGTCATTTTGGATCCAAGATGGCGACTTTTCCCAAATGTTGTGATATTTCCCTAAGCTACTCGTCATAATGCACCTTTATGCCAAATTTCGTATCTCTAGCTCAAACGGTGTGGAAAATGGATTTTTAGGT
>JAGDQP010015309.1:18383-43059 GCA_022664845.1 Lepisma saccharinum
TATATAAATATACACTTTCATATCGTACCGATCTCAATAGGTATATTTTCTTCGAAATCTACCTAATAAAGAGGGTGGACAAAAAATAGTTGTCAAAACTTTAGGAACAAAAAGTTATCAAAATAAGGAAAAAATTTTTCTCTAATTTCTCGAATTCCGCTTAGTTTCAGAGTTACAGGTTACCGAAAGCGTGGAAAATGAACTTTAGAGCTTCATATTTCTTACACCAGAAACAGTAGGGCTGAAGCGGCATAATGCCGTCAACGATTTTAAATACGCACTATCTAAAAATGCATATTTCAAACGCAATAGCCGCGTACGCGATTCCCCAAAGGAACCAGGAGATTCCGGAATATTCCTGAAGTAGAGGTAGGTCGAAAGGAGCATGAATTAAACGACTTCCTGTGTGAGTAAGGATGGTATACGTCACCCCCCAGCATCCAGTCGGACAACGATATTCAATCTGTTTGATAACAAATAAATAAAACGTTCCATGAAATTATGCAATTCTTACTCCTGCTTGTTTTGCAGCCAGGTAATTTTTTTGGAAAAATCGTTCGGTGTATGAAATTACTTGAGATATCGACTTGGTGCAAACGAATTATTGTTTCCTGGTGGAAAGCCGTCCCATTTCAACCCAACTTTACTTATAATTTCTGAGAATCCCGTACTTCCTTTCGGGAATCCCTTACGCGTTCATCGTGGAATTTTGAAATATGCATTTTTGGATAGTGCAGAGTTTAAGTCGTTGAGGGTACCATGCCGCATCAGATCTGTTTGTCGTGTTAGAAATATGAAGCTTAAAAGTTCATTTTCCCACGCTTTCGGCAGTCCGTAGCTCCGAAAACCAAGTGTAATTCGAAAAATTACCAAGACACATTTTCCTTATTTCAATAAGAACTTTTTGTTAATAGAGTTTTGACAACAAACTTTTGTCCACCCTGTATATATTCTGCGGGTATTTCTTTTCTGTACAATTAATTTCAGAAATGACATAAGAGTTCAAAAATAGCCATAAACAGAGAAATAAAGTTGGAACAGATCTGTACTTCAAGTTTCAAATTGAAAGTGGCCTTAAAAGTGCCAATAACTGCCAATATCCTACTTTTCGTGTCCATATAACAACGATAAAGCTTAATTTACAAATTACAAAATTACACACAATTAGACATCAACAACAAAACATTTATAACAACGAGTTAGAATAAGAAGCTACGTAAATGTGTTTCTTTCTTCCTCTCTCTCTCTCTCTCACACACGAAAGAATGAAGGAAACAAAATCTGGGTTTTTCTGCTTAATTTTCGGTACGCGGTTATCGAACAAGTGAATACGAAAGTTCCACTGTATTTTCCTTCTTTATGCAACAGGATAGTGAAATACTAATAATAATAGGTTTACTAAATAGGCAAGACAAGCTGAAGCCTTACATGCTATCAAGCCTAGGAATATTTTTTCTTCTTCTTTCAGGAAACCCGTAAGTCAGTTTTTGTCAAATTTGCAATTTTTGCACAAAAGAAATCTAGCTTTTTTTCGCAGTAAAAGTCAGTCGCTATCTGCACCTGTATAACCGTACGAAAGTTTACGATTTGCGTTTCCTGAAAAACTTGATTTTTGACTTATAAAACTTTCTTGAGGGGAAAATATCAATTTTAGTATGGATTTTCAAAAGAACACAAACCTTGTTGATAAATCAGCCTCCTTATCGTCGTCCGTTTCGCGAGAAGATGAGGCATGTCCTGAAGAATCAACAGACACAGGGCTTGTGTCAAAAGCATTACTGGTCGGTTCAACCACCAGAGTATCAGGATGCGGAGTTTGTGATACATCTTGCGTATCAACGTCATTGTCATCCACTGTGTAGCCAAACTATAAAAAGAAATCATCAGAAATATATCCTCAGGTTTCACTGCAATATAATAAAAAATATCTTACATGCTCTACACATATGCTACTACCCATTTATTTATTTCACTTCTGACATATGACTGAACAAGATCAAGAACATCTGGCATTTTGCGTATTTTAAAGTAAAAGTTTCACAAATTTAGGGAACTGTCACATGCAATTGCTTGGAAAAGGTCTCTGGTTAGCAAAACATAGTAAACAATGAAGTTATTTCATTTCGGTCTCTCTCAGTCTGAATAATTTCATTCATCATCGATGCCGATAAAGGCACACCCCTCGACCACCAGTTGGCCAAAAGTTTCGTTTTCTATGCGCGTGGTCACGGGTTCAAGCTCCATGGAAACCATTGAATGGAGTGCTTCGGAGGAGTCCACTTTACCAAAAATTATAGGTTGTGTCCTTAGAAGCTCCTTTACGACGTTAACAAGAATTCAATCAATAAATCAAGCGGCAAATTCTTCTGCAAAACAGGTTTAGTTCTCTCCATTCTTATTATAATATTGTTTAAGCATGAAAGGAAAAAAAAAACTCAACATCTAGAAAAGACTGGCGTGTAGACATTAATTAAGATACTAGATACAAAATTGAGATAGCAGTTTGATGCTCTCAAACTTCTTCAGAATCGCAGAACATTAACAGGTCTTGGATATTTGAGCCATCTAATGGACCAGTGTCCCCTCATTCTTAATAAAGGTATCCCCCGTGCGATGCGTAGCGCCCCACATATTATCGACCTACGTCAGGAAGTGAGATGGAGCACTATGTTCCACGTTTCCATGTCTGTATCTACCTAGGTGCCCAGGAGTACCAAGGAGACACTCGTGCTCAATTTGATATAAGGCTATAAGTGCACCTCAGAGTTTTGGGCACATGGGTACGAGAAAATTATAGTTTATTTAAATCGTAATAGAATATGACCTTTTATATATAAATGGAAGTAACCGACATGGTTCCCACTAATTTCAGCAGAACGAATTCCCTCACTTTTCTACGTAACTACTATTTCCATAACGCTACACATATAGTAAATACGGAAACCAATATGAAACACAGAAATCAATAATTTCATTATTTATCTTGATGCTATAAAACACTTTAAGAATGGAAATTTGAAACCTCAGGCTCCAGTTGCAAGTCGCCTGTTTTTAGACACATTTTATTACTGACCTACTAAAGTGAAAGTTAAAAGATATATACGTTCAGAGAAGCACAAAAGCAATATATAAAATGCCCTAACATTTCCAGTCTTTTTAAAAATATTTCCTATAAAACTTTCTGATGTCTTTTTAATTGTAAGCTAATCTCCCTGACTTCTTTCTGGCTTTCCAGTCAGTATGTTTGAATAAAATAGCAAAGTTTATTAATAAAATATGAGCTCAATTGTTTAGTGTAATATGCGTCGGTGTTCTTTCTTATTTGTAACTGTTAGAATGATGAAGTTAAAAAGTAGCGACTATAGTGAAACATCTACACTATAATATACGTGAATTGTTGTCGCTGTGTTTCCTGATAAACAAAGTTGCAAATCTTTAGATAAAAATCTATCGTTAGTTAATTTGTGCGTTTCTGAATATATTCTGTAGAGTGAATACGCTATAATTACGCAAGAGGACTGAGGATTTAAGATTTCTGATTTGTAGAACTTCTTTATCACAGGAATTTAAGGTAATATGTTTTTAGTCTTATTTGGAATAACAATGTCGATGCATGGAATTTGTTTCACATTCAATGATAGCACTTCTGGTATTGCGAAACACAAGAAGAGTTATTTCAATCTGCATCAAAGGAATATTTTCCATACTATTGATGTTAATGAATCTTCAGTTAGTGCATGAACTCTTTTGTAGAACACTTCTTGCATGTATTTCAGAGGACATTCTACAATTTTACAGATTTAAAAGAAAATTTTCCATCGAGGATTTTCTGCCAATCTGGATGTACACTGTACTTGCACAATCAAATAATAATAATAATAAGTGGACAACGAATGGAACAACAAAGTTTCACAATTCTAGGCTAACTTCTTTGTCAGGAAAAAATCTTAATGATAGAGCCATAAATACAGCGTGTTTATGAACTATACGAACAAATTTCTGGAGGTGATTCCTCACGTCAACACAAGACGAAAAGTTCCTCTGACAAATTTTCTAAATGCCTATAGTTTCGGAGCTACATGCTGTCCAAAGCGTGGAAAAATGAACTTTAGATCTTCATAATTCGAACACCACGAACAGTGGAGCTGATTCGGCATGGTACGGTCAAAGACTTTAAATATGGGTCATTCCATGTCAGATCAACACAGTTAAAAGTAAAAGTTTACATCACCATGTCGGATTTTTATAAATTTTGGTGTGTTAGTAGGGCCTGTTGAGAAACAACCAAAAGTTTAATATTGCGGTCCTGTGTTATATATTTCTGCAGTTACAGCATCTCAAACTTTGATTTCCCCCCCCCCCCCCCCGACACTTTGAGTCACATTGATCATTTAAAATGCTTGTCAATTTTGTCCTAATTAAGATAGAGATGTGATTCTTGCGTCGTTGTAAAGGTCTTAGACAGCCCTTTCATTTGATATCCAACACTTGCCCCTCCCTAAGAAACTGAAAATTTAACCTTGAACTTTGACCTTGAATAGCAAAAATGACGTCACCTCCGATTTTTGTGAAACTTTCGGAAAATAATGGTCTTTTATTCGTAAAGATATGTACAAATTTCCAGAATGGGACGTCCTTGGGAAGATAAGCATTTTTTAAATTTTATTTACGTCTTTTAAGCATTTTTGGCACAGGCCAGGCTTACGCCCCCCGCCCCCCTGTGTTCAGTTTGATGAAACAATATTGTGAATAGTGTCATTTTATAGGTTAAGAGGCAAGTGTTAAGAAAAGTGATGGTCGTAATTTGGGTAGTTCGTCTGAGACCATAAGCGGAGGTGAGAATCCAATATGGCCGTAGTATACAAGTGACCAAATCTTTGGAATTTTTACACCTCGACTTATGGCGTTGGTGCCTAATTGTAAGATTTCATCAGAAAAATTGTTATCATATGATGGTAGCTACTTGGGCAGTCCATCTTTGGATATGGAGATTGAAAATCCAGCATGACTGCCGGAACAAACAATTTTTAATATACAGGCAGTCACCTTATCGATAATCTATTGGAACTATTGCACCAAGAGCTAACCATCAATCACTGATGATTTTAATCGTAAAACTCTATAATTTTACACCAAAATCGTAGCTGTATATTAAAAATTGTTTGTTCTGGCAGTCATGCTGGAATTTAAATGGACTGCCCAAGTAGCTACCATCATATAACAATTTTGCTAATGAAACCTTACAATTAGGCACCAACGTCATAACTCTAGGTGTAAAAATTCCAAAGATGTGGTCACTTGCATACTAGAAATCGCATTTTGCAGCGGCCATATTGGATTCTCACCTCCGCAAGTGATCTCAGACGAACTACCCAATTTGCGACCATCACTTTTCCTAACACTTGCCTTTTAACCTATATACTGACACTATTCACAATATTGTTCATCAAACTCAACACAAAGGGCTGGGGGATGTAAGCCTTGCCTGTGCCAAAAATGCTTAAAAGACGTAAATAAAATTTAAAAAATGCTCATCTTCCCATGGGCGTCCCATTCTGGAAATTTGTACATGTCTTTACGAATAAAAGACCATTATTTCCCGAAAGTTTCACAAAAATCGGATGTGACGTCATTTTTGCCATTCAAGGTCAAAGGGTCAAAGTTCAAGGTTAAATTTTCAGTTTCTTAGGAAGGGGGAAGTGATGGATATCAAATGAAAGGCCTTTACAACGATGCAAGAATCACATCTCTATCTTAATTAGGACAAAAGTTACAAGCATTTTAAATAATGAATGTGACTCAAAATTTCGGAAAAAAAATCAAAGTCTGAGATGCTGTAACTGCAGAAATACATGACACAGGACCACAATATTACACTTTTGGGTATTTCTCGACAGACCCTACTAACACACCAACATTCATAAAAATCCGAGATGTTGAGGTATATGACTGTGTTGATCTGACTTTGGGCCTGCTGTTGGACTTCCCATAGGCAGCAACAATGTTGGCAGCTGCCAGGGCGATGGGGGCGCCACTTCCAGATGCCTGGTAAACAATCCATGGAACTACCCTTTGGAGAAACAATCCGATAATGTTGGGTGAGTCCACCAACGTTTTTTGCACTTTTTTACGAATATCATCACGTTAAAATTAGTCATGCAATGCATCCGACTTATACAGACAGTATCCACCTTTAACTGAGCGTCAGCACCGCTAGTTTACATAAGGCTAACGCTAGGGCCGTTTTCCCCGCTCGTATAGAAGGGGTTTATATAAAGTTTATTTTCCCACGATTTCGGCAGCCTGTAACTCCGAAACTATGCAGAGTTCGAAAAATTGTCAGAAAATTTCATCTTGTTTTGATGTGAGAAATCACCTTCTGAAATTTCTATCTGTAGTTTATAAGCACGACTTTCTTTTTAAAGCTTGCGTATCATCAGTGCAAAAAACTTCAAGACGGTTTCTACTATATCATAAATAATACACTAACATTTTCCAATGCTTATAGATTTAAAAAAAAACTGAACTGATTTTTAGGAAGTACACTCATCTCACAGAAAGTAACCAGTGAATAATTATTTTAGGTCCGAAATGTTGCACAATATGGCAACCCTGATCCAATATGGCACAATACGTCACAAGCAGACCGTGTGAAAGTTTAGCTTAAATCGGCACAGAATTTTAGTTTAGTATAGCCACATTTACATTAATTGCCGATCGGGTAGCTATGCGGTCTAAGACGTTAGGCCAACGACTCGAAGGTCCCGAATTCGAGCCCCGGCAAGGGCATGGTTGTTTGTGGATTTTAATTAGGCTGTAAATGGTCGAATCGTGACGGGCCGAAGTCTAAAGTTACTAGACTGACCCATATAAAAAAAACAACAATACGAATTTTCCAATCTGCTATTTTTATGAGCCTGAGTGTATAGCATGCACATTCGGCACGGGCGCAAGCCCGTAAAATTCATTTTATTTTATCTTACATGTAAAATCTAGTTTAAAAAATTTTATTTTTAATCTAACATTTCAATAGACGATAACCTTCAAAACACCTCATTCTCCACTTATAATAATTTCATTAACTAGCCTTTCTACACTAAATTTGTGAAAAGCTAAACTTCGGTATGGAGTACTAAATCTCCAAATGTGATATCGGTATGCAGCCACCTCAAGCATAATACATGTTAGGATTTTATATAATAATTCACTTGATTAAAATTAAAAACTTACTTCAAAGAACTTAACAAACACATGGCTTGTAAAGAGAGGAGGATGTTCTGCTATGAACTCAAGTAACTTCAACGCGCATTGTTTTCTCTCCTCGATTACATCACCTTCAAACCTGCACAAAGACAGAAAACAAACGAAATATAATAAAAACATAAGCAAAAATCACATTAAAAAACAATAATATATCTCTAATTCAGGAAAGTTCTTATTTTCTGGAATGTATGAGAATTATTTTTCTCTTATATTTACCAGGTGTATAAGCTTAAATCCGCTGTTTTGTAGCCTGCAAAACACATGGTGTGTTCATAGAAAGCACAAAGCAAGTTATTCAAAGTACTTTCCCTCGCTAGCTACACATTTTGCCCACCTCTCGGTCAATTTGTGGACACCACGCCAAAAAAAAGTCCTTCTCTTTCGACGCAAACCACTCATCAAGCCATTTTCGGACGTCTGCATACGAATCGAAGTGCTGCTCAGCCAGGGCGTGGCACATCGACGCAAACAGATGGTAGTCTGTAGGGGCCAGGTCTGGTGAATGATCGGGATGGGGTAGCACCTCCCACTTAAGTGTCTCCAAGTAGTTTTGGACCACTTTTGACGTGTGCGATGGGGCGTTGTCGTGGAGGAATATCAGCTTGTCATGTCTTTGTTGATACTCCGGCCTTTCTTCACACAGAGCACGGTGCACGTTCATCAGTTGTTGGTGGTAGCGGTGGGCATTGACAGTTTCACCCGGTTGCAACAGCTCAAAGTAGACGATACCCTGATGATCCCACCAAACACACAGCATCGTCTTCCGTCCGAAGCGATTTGGTCTCGAGGAAGATGTTGATGGTTGGCCGGGATCAACCCACGATTTCTGGTGTTTCGGATTCGCGAAATATGTCCACTTTTCATCGCCCGTCACAATCCGATGCAGGAACGACTTTCTTCTTTGTCTGGCGAGCAACATTTCGCATGTGTGTTGGCGTCTCTCCAGCTGCCGATCGGTCAATTTATGCAGCACCCATTTGCCGATCTTCTGAACCTTTCCCATGGCACGAAGACGCATGGAAATGGCTGCTTGAGTAACGCCCAATTGCTCGGCAAGCATTTGTTGCGATTGGGTATCGTCCTCGTCCAACAGCGCCTGCAATTGATGGTCCTCAAACTTCCTGGGCCGATTTTCACGCTTCTTGTCACTCAGGTCAAAATTGCCGTCTTTGAACCGACGAAACCAATCTCGGTACGTTGTTTCCGATAAAGCACTGTCACCATACGCCTCCACAAGCATTCAATGCGCGTCGGCAGCCGATTTCTTCAAATGGAAGCAGAAAAGCAGAGCTTCCCGCATATGCTCATTTTCTGGCACAAAACTAGCCATGCTTACCAACGGCACACTGTGTGTTGTTGTCTGCACTTGCTGATTATGTGCACTGATTCGTGTTGCCAGAGGTCCAACTCATCCACACAATAGGTCTGACGTGCCCATGGTAGCTTCATACGCTCACGAACGCCATCTATGGGCAAACAGCGGATTTAAGTATATACACCTGGTATTTTCCTCTTTCAGCTTGCCTTCTTCGCCGCTGTCATAGAGAAACTTAACACTTTGTAACAATCCCATCTTCAATTGGTTTCACCTCTCAGAATCACATACTAAAGACTCATAATCCGTGTTTATTTCATAGAAATCTCTCCGGATAAAATCTGAACATATTCAGGAGGGAAAGAGGTATTTTCTAGAGAAACTAGAAGTGTTTTTCAACCTTTTAATACTCATGGCCCGGTAAACGACGGGGAAAAACTTCAAGGGCCGGGAAGATACCAGTTAGATGTTAATTTATATTCGAAAGAAGTCAACACATCTTAAGATGTTTTGGAAAGGAGATGTAAACTTTAAATATAAATTTTTAACAGTCGATATCTACAAAATAAGTTATAATTAAATTAATCAATTTGCCAAGAACCGGTCCGGCGGTTGAAAACCACTGCTCTACAGCGAAAGCAAAAGCCAACGTAGAACGTATTAGAACCCTGTATACTAGATATGTATTTTAAAAAATGAATATAATTTGGAATTATCAATAAATATGTATATTTCGTATTATTATTAGCAACATATATAAATGTGTGTCCTTTCAAATGTTAAGTTTTTAGGCACTATTCGGCACAAAACGTGAACATTTTTCACCGATTTGCACTGAAAAAATATGTACTTGCATAATCATCCGGGCTCTTGAGAGCTTATGGTGACTATCTCTGTGAGAACTGTAAACGAACTACAATAAAACATAGTACCAGAACATAAGATTTTACATGCTTCGAAAATCCTTCCGCAATCGTCAGAACATGATGATGATAATGACGTTAGGGGAGGCAGGTCTGATGTATTCCCTGCTTCAGAAATAGTTTGTAAAATGTACAAAATGATTCCGAAAATATAAGTTTTTCTCATCGAAATTTGTCACTTATAGATAAGAATGATAAATTCGATATATGATATTAGTTAAAAAAAACATATGAAGACTTGTTTTCGTTGAGCCAATTAAATATACTGAAATACATTTTCTACGAATAAATACGGCTGGATCTGAGAATTGTTACTGAATCTAGTTATTTTTCTGTTTTCTAATGTCCGAAAGTTCAGGAGTAGCCATACAAATTTACATACCTTCCAAAAAATGTAGCCTTTGCAAATGGAGGAAACTTATCCTTCAGGTGTAATTTGCGATGTCTCGACTGAAGTTCCTTATGCAGCTTCTTGAAATCGTTGTATCGTTTCCACACAACCACCTGAAATGATGCGAAATAATGCCTTGATTTATAGTTTTCCTCCAACGATTAGAAGACGAAACACCTGCATCTGTTTCACAAATGTACGCCTCTATACGGTGAAGCAAAGTCCGCAAACACCCTGGTAAATCGAAAACAAGTGGACGGAATGAGATCAAATGTTGGATATTGGTAATGTGAGTTGGACTCTACCTGAGGGAAGGAATGGGCACCATGGCGGCCATCTTCGATTTAGGTCGATAATTTTAAATGAGATGGGGACCATGTGATACATTGTACTCGGCTAGCAAGTTCCAAAAGATTCAAATGTGAAGTCATTTTTCACTTACTTTTATTTGTTTAGGAGACAGGGACCCTGAAAATGTGGTTTGGCGTCCTACAATATCTGCTCAATGTGGCGGCCACTTTGGCGGATATACAAAGCAAAGTCCAATTCTCACGGATTCTGCTAACAGCTAACACATCGGGTTTGACGTCGGTGCACACATTCTGGATCCGATGCTGGAAATGGTGTGACTTTTTTTCTTTTTCACGATACATCATGATATGATTTGGGACATGGTGTACTCGAATTATAGGGTTTGTATTCTTCCATAGCAACTGGACTAGTGAACGATGCCTGGACATCCTTTTTCTTTCAAAGCTAGCGCGCCACAGAACTAAGTTGCAGAGGTGCGAGGGTGGTTGTATCTCCAATTACAGGGATGCTGGATCGGTCGGTGAGGGCCCAGCGAGTGACTCCCTCATTCACCTGATCTCAAGCCTCTTTATTTCCACCGCTGGAGTTCTCATCAGCACAGTGTACCGTGAAAATATGAACGACCACCACCACCTCCAGTAACGGCTGCAGAATTCCTCCGCAGCCGTTAAACACGATGTGTTAGCAGGATCCGTGAGAATTGGACTTGATGCTTATAAGCTATTTGCTTTGTGTGTTTATCAAAATGGATGCCACATTAAGCTCATTTTCTAACCCGCCAAATTCCAATCTTTAGGGTCCCTATCTCTTAAACAAATAAACCAGGTGAAAAATTACTTCACAGTTGAAGTTCTGGGAACAACCTAGCCTAAAACAATATGTCACATGACCCCCGATTGCATTTTAAAATTCTTGACACAAATCCAGGATAGTCGTTTTCAAGATGGTCGCCTTGCTGCCCATCTCCCATTACCGATATCCTCCAACTGGTCTCACTCTCTCCACCCATTTTTGACTTACCAGGGTGTTTCCAGACCTTTGCCTCACCTCGTACTTTGTGTACACTCACATGATTAGATTTGTACATCAATGAATAAACAGCCTGAGCCTCAGATACCTAAAGGCCTTAAAATAAATAAATAAATTCAAATCGAAGACTAAAGAAAATATTTTTGAAGTGATATAAAATTAAAACCCTATACTCTCCGGTTTGAAAATGTAATGTTAGCCGATTGTAAATCGCGTATTACCGTTCTTAAAGATAACGAGGGGACGAAAACATTCACATGGCTTATTATAATTTCTTTGCTTTTCTGCAAAGTTCTGAGTTGATGACTTTTTAAATGCGAATTATACGTCAAAATGAATATTTGATCATATACCCGCCATTTTGCCTTTGAAGACGAACTACAGTGTGCGAAATGGAAACAATCTATTCAGCGTGGAAATTGCATTAAATAATGCACGAACTTCAGGGAGAAGGGAAAGATAAGAACTATTCTAGCAACCATAAATTCGCGTAACTATAAGGAGAAACTTCAAACAAACAAGATTTGAAGTTTCCTCGTATCAATGCCTCTTCGTTTAGACTAAGTATCTCTATTTGTCCCGTGAATGGAATCAAACTGAAATATGAGAATAATAACTTGCATATTTTGGTTAACCACTTTGATTCACAACTAAAGGGCACAGAAGAAGAAAGAGAAATCGTAGCTCTGAGAGAAAAACAAAACTGTTTTAGTTTGACAGTCCCTGCCAATATATCTAAGCTCTCATCCTCTTACTACTTTGTACTAGCTCCATGGTGTTCTACATCAATGATAGACTCCGAAATCATGCAATCATACGACTACGATAGATGTTTGATTTCTGAATCGAAGGCTTCTTCTCTCTCCTGTCTTCCAAGATAACTTTTATCTCTTTTTCATCTCTACCTGTTCGATTTTTCGTTTTCCGACCGTAATGACATCCGTCCTGAAACAAACTACGGTACTCCACATTTTTCCTGATGAACTTTTAAGAGTACAGCGTTTTTCACTGGTGTTTTCTCACTTTTTTTTTTTTTTTTTTAATTCACTGATTTCCAAATACTCTATTATTAGTGGCAACTCTGTAGTAGTTTGATACCTACAAACACCGACATAATCTTTCTGATGTTCGATTTCCAGACCGATCTTAATTGTAAAACATACTCTACTTGGTTCTGTATCAAGTTAAAATGATTTTCGGTTTTACACGACAACCAGGTCCAAGGATCAAGCCACTTGCCACAAACCAGCTAAAGAACGATAAGTTCAACGGCTCAACTACTTTTGAGTGATAAAGTTCCTGCTAATTTTGAAGTTCTCAAGTTGGTGGTAATTTTGTATTTTCAACGTCGAGGTAGTTCTTAATATAACGAACTTTTAAGCTAAATGAATAAACGGTCTAAATATTTTTTTTTTCTTCGGTAGACCCCCCACAAACCATCCGCAGATTATGAAAGTAGGGAGGGGAGAGGATCCGTTAGATGCTGGTACGCACTGTCCCGAATATTGAAAAAAAAAAATATGGCCACCGCAACTATATGAAATATTGAATTACGGTTGGCGGCAGGAGTGCCCAGAAGAATTTTGAACCTTTTCGTGCTTAACGAAGAAAAATTGGAAATCAGTGAAAGTAAAATAAAAGGATTTTAAAAGTAATGTTGCCTAGAAAAAACTCGTTCTTTCAGTTTTCTGGTTTCACTTCTACATCATCCTTAATCGCATAATACTAATCTTATATTGGAATAATTTACATTCAATAACTAAATTAAAAATTAAAAGCACTACCTTAGTAACAGCCTCTGGAGACGCCTTAGGAAAGACCTGAAAAAAAAAAAAATATGTAAAATATTTTTTCATCTCATGTGAATTCTGCAACGAAATTCCCTTAATATTTTCATCTATGGACTGAGCAGACAACTATGACCCAAGTTCGTCATATTCTGAGATATGACGTCCTTCAGCAATCACTTTCTGGGAAGGGGAGGGAAGGGTTCAAGTTTTAGCAAAGGTACGTGTTACATTCCAGGAATAACACCGCTTTTGTTTAAATATTATTATATGTAAGTGGAAAATACCGTAAAAAAGTGTAACGTACAATATTTTATTAAAGTGTACGTTGCTGTGATATACCTTACATGCTGGAAATCGTATTCAGTGTTTTCAAGTGCGGTTAATAATAATAACAACAACCAAGCACATGATGTGGCCACACTTGAAAACAATTGAATACGAAATTTTCAACATGTTGTAAGTTATTACACAACATGTAAGTTATATACACTTTAACAAAATATTTCTTTGTACAGTATTTTCCATATATACATATATACTAACACAAAACAAAAATGTCACACCTGAAGTTTGTCTAAGGTTTGAGACAGAAAAATACTTCGCGATTAAAGATTTCCCATATGAGGACTACAAACAGAATTAAGTACATTCCTTATTTTACACAATGATATTTTTATATGTATCTTGGTATGGAGTTCTCATGAGCGTACTTTCAAATAAGTATGGCATTAGTTGCTTCAGATGCATGCACATTACACCAGTTCCTAGGTTCAAGGAGTAGGTATAATTCATAGCAACACATTTCAGTATAGTTAACATACTCATCCTGATATTTCATTAGCTAAGTGTACGATATTCAAAGAACACAATCATTAATTTCATACTGAATTCTTCCACATGTGAACTAAAATGTCCCAGAAAAATACCCATCTCAGTAAAAGACATTTGTTTGTAACTTCCCTTCCACTCCAAACCATTCTAAAATTAGAAGAATCTAACTTCTACTTCTTGCTTTGACTAGCCAGTCATAAATATTGAAAGTAGTGTGTTTTATCTCATAACAAAATGGTGAATGTGTGTTAGTCTAAGTAAGCACTATTTCCGTTACTTCTGTAGCACGTAAACACACAGTACAGGGAAGGGACCAAAAATGTGACTGCATTTTCCAGCAGACAGACAATAAAAATATAGAAAATTCGCAACAATATATGTTTAAGCATACAATCATCACTGCTATTTGTTACGTATACAACATTGTTATAACCTTCTCCATGGTACCATTTCGTATCTTTTATACGGTAGCCTTTTTGAGAATATTTCATGGAATTTAACTATTCTGTGTGTTTACACTCTTTCTACAACAGAACATTGAATAATAATATAAGAAAGAAAGAAAATAAGGTAAGGAAATTGATTTATGGTACTTTTATTGCAATTTCTGTACGTTGCTAGTTATAAATATTACGAGAAATGTGGCTTTCTGTTTACAATAGACGACTCGTGTACTAGTGAGTTATGGTATTGCAATATACTCTTGATTTCATACATGTTATTCCAGCTGTCAATTTATTCCAACTTAATATCTATTATGGTGGTCCAGCATTCAAACTATTCCAATTTCACACCTACATTGTACTCCAACCTTCAATTCATTCTAATTCCATACGTATAATATATACGATATTCCAGATTTCAATCATGACGTTAACATCACCTAAATCTACTGGAATGCAATGGCAAACTACCATAGGTTCACCTTGTCACAGATATTTGTGTCACAAACCATTTGGTAAATACATTAAGGACCGTGTAGGTTATGTAAACGTAAGTATCTTATGTGATTACATACATACCACATATATTTCTCTGTAGATACATATACGAACAGTATAATTTACAACTATAAACACACATTATCACATATTCAATTACCCTATGTTCAAATACCTGAAGACGGTAACAGATTGTTACAGAAAAGCTTCGCATCAGTCTAAACGACTACTACATTTACGAGGGCAGAAGTTTAAGTGAGTTTAGACTTACTTTCAGTTTGAATTGATATTAACGTCCTAAAGAAGCTTGTGAGCTCCTAAAGACGGAAACTACAGCTGGGTTCCAAACCATTGCACTGAATAAATTCTCATTATACTTAAACCTGGGAATATGTGTCACATAGTAAGTGCCCTTGTCTTTCGGCCAACCGGTAATGCCTACTGAGTCACATTTTTATATATAACTGTACCTAAAATGTAATTACGATCTCTATAGGTATTTTTTTTACCAGCAACATACCTTACAAACAAATGGAAGAATTTTTCTTGTTTCGCCTTCTCCTATTCTTTTTAAACGCCTCCAAAAAACATTAGCGAATATAAATTATTATTCATCTTCGTGTCATAACGTAAATTACAAATAAAAGATACTTACAACAGAGGTCACTTTATAAACTGTGAATCCTTTTTTGTGCTTTTTCGGGTCTGACACGGTAAACTTCCTTATCCAAGTATCACTCTTCGGAGGCATCCTAAGCACAGGGAATAGTCATCATTATTTCCTGAAATACTGAAAAATGAAAATTTTAATTAGCTACAAATTTGATTAGCAAGAAATAATCTAAGGAGCAATAACAACAATTACGAACCCAATTATCAAACCGCAAAGAATTGGTAAACCTTCGAAATATAAATCCTCAGGACTTCTACTGCAACTTAAAACATCACCCTATCTCCTCACTACACTGTCGGTGATGGCGTGGTCCACGCGTTAATGTTCGATTCCTTCAAATCCCATGGCCATCCATCCTGACTGCCGTAGCTGCCTCGGTTATACCAGGCTAATACCGGGATGGTGCCTTTAACCTACGCCCCGAATGACGTCCTTCTCACCCCTACCTTAAGTCGCAAATTAAACGTTCTGACGTAGATGGTAGGAAGTAAAAAGGTATATATAAGGTAACTCTCACCCTGATAGATGCCTTCATTCTAGGTTGGGCTAAGTTACGTTACTTCCTGTGTCCATTCCAATGTTTGGTGATCAGATCATGCAACGAATCTTAGTTTGAATTTATTTACGGCCTTCAGACAACTTTAGCTCAGGACGGGATAGGGGAGTAGAGAGGATGTTGGAAGGAATTCGGCCATGGCCTTGTTAGAAGGTACCCTCCCACTTTTGCCTCGTGTGACAGAAAAAAAATGGATAACCCTCAGTCAGGAGGGGCGGGCGCTGGGAGCGTTCCCAGGACTTTCCGATTACTGAGCCAACGTTCTATTAACTGAGCTACGGTCACTCAATAATCACTTAACAAATAATGTACAATGTAGAACTAACATTTTGCTGATTTTATAGTGCTGCCAAGATGTCTTGAGCTGTGTCCAAAATGCGAACTAAAAGTCACAGCCTCGACACACCTACGCGTTGAGCCAATAAGGGTTCAGCGGAGCGATAACCGAGGGAGTCTTGAATGTGTAACACTACTGCCAAATTTAACTAGAGGCTCAGTTGAAATAAGGATGGTTGGAAAGGAGAATGTTGTGGTACGCAGTGAGGGAAGAAAAATAATGAGCGAAGTGATGAAGTTTCATGACGATGAGAGTTGAAGTCAATGGATGTTTCCCATAGAATGAGCAACGGAGAGAGCAGCTGCTGCTTCTGGAAAGTTAGGGTCTACTAGGGGTGTTAGGAATTCCAGAATTCGGAAAGTCAGTGACTCAATGGTAAAGCGCTCACCTTTTGCGCTTGGAGTCGTCGGTTCGATTCCTTTTCTTGCCATGTGAGTTTTGCGGTGGACAAACACCGTGTGCATGGGTTATCTAGGGGTTCTTCCGATTCTCCCACTTTCTTCATTCCACCAATCATTCCACCACACTCCATCCGGTTTCTGCAAAAGTTGCCTAAAGCTGTTATGCTATAGACCATAAATTCAAATTCGGAATTCTGACTTTCCGAAATAATATTTTAACACAAGAATTTTAATTTTATTTATGGTCTTTAGGCACCTCAGGCGTTCATTGTAAGAATTTTTTACACTGTCTTACACCTTAGCCAGTATGCGTTAATTGTACTCAAAATAACATGTCTTGTACTGTCTGTTGTCGGTGGACCGTTCTTTTCTATCATTTGGTTGGCGTAGCATTCGAGAGGCCGTGGACTCGATCCCAGCGGCCAACCATCCTGCCTGAGGTTTTCCCTCAGTCACACCAGGCAAATGCCGGGGTGGCATCTTCAACATAGGCCCTGGCCAACACCTTCCCGAATCCTTTTCCCTCCCCAATTCCGGTGTGAGCCTTAGATGCCTAAAGGCCATAAAAACTCAAACTTTAAACTTCTATTATTTGGTGGTGATGATCGTCATTCGGAAATTCCGACATTTCACAATTCCACCCTTCCTAAATTCCAACATTCCGGAATTTCGGAATTCTGGAATTTCGAATTGGGATTTAATTAACAATCATGTTTCTCGCCTTTTAATGTTTTACCTCTACTGTTATTGAAAGTACGAAATGCACAGGGCGAGAATAAGATTTTTCTCTACCTCAAGCTCCATTCAGCAGGACACAACAAGGAAAATAGAAAGGGGATGTGTACCACAGTTTGTTTTTCAACTCCATCACACGACTGAAGGCAAAGTTCATGTTGCGAAGTGTGGCAACATAGCTCCACAGGTGGCAAGAGGGTGTGAAATTCTTTCACACGACAGCAGCGCGTCAAAAGGAAGACTAGATGTCAAGACATATTGGCACTACTATAAGCTTGTAACAAGTTCCTCGGAGTAAAAAAAAAGAAAAAAGAAAAAAAGACACACGTTGAAGTTAAAAAAAAGAAGGTGGATAAAAAGCATGTACAAACTATAGAAAAGTACAAGTTAAAGAACATAAAAACACTAGCACGAAGAGAGCATGTGTCTAAAACAATGTTGCCAAATGAGGAGGTGTTCCTATGCAGAATGTACAATAATTAGCTATGTGAACCTTGTGATTTGAGTAATTGTAAATTCGTTGAGTAACCATAAGGACTTCTATCGACAATAGAACCGCAAGTAGTACCGTCTTCAGGGGATGACTATGGTCACTCAACTTGGGAAATGTTTTACGGTGGAATTGTGAAGCCAAGAACAAAACTTATGTGGATATAACTTTACCACTAGGATCAGTGGTTATTGTGAATTGAAATTATAATATAATTTAAAGAGACTGTCAGCTGTGCTTGAAGTGGGAACAACTTAAAGACGCTGCATATTTTGATGAAAAAATGTTCCACAATACATGAAAGAATGTGTCTTTGGTAAGTGTATGATAGAATTACCCTAGGAATGTGAAATGTATCTGTTGGCAACTATGAATGTTGGTTTCAGTGTAGACATACATTCATACTAATAGCCACTTATGAAATATAAAATATCCTATGAATGGACGCGGTTTCCTATTTGAAAAAACAGGTGACTATGGTGATGGACGAAATTCGGTTTTACGGAGTGATACGTATGTTGTATTATAATACTGATGTTTTTACTTATTCCAAAAGTCATTTCTATGTGAGTGAAAACATTTACTTGTGTTTGTGTTCAATTTTAAGTGAACTAAGGACATCAGTAACCTGTACAATGTAGGCATGCATGAGGAATATTTGAAGGACAGAAAACTGTTTTCAAAAGCAATGAAAAAAATTCATCTTGTAAACAAAAGAAAAAAATGTGTCTTTGGCTATAGAGACTGGCTACATTACTTGAGTTTTCAGCAGAACAACTTTTGTAAATATTAACTCAATACTTTTCTCTTCACACAATATTTAGAATAATATTGATTTTAGGTTTTATAGTATTTTGTTCAAATATATTATTTTTTCATACAAAAATGTCCATTATATAGTTTCTTCCATGCAAAAAATGCTTTCATATATCAAAATGTTCAGCACGAAATGGGCTATGTGACTGAGGACTCCTTTAACTAATATTATCTCATTTGTTGAATTTGTGCATTTCTACCCGCGACCGTAGTGACCCCAAACCACGGGGTGAGAATGGTAACATTTCTTATCATCACCAGTAGTAGCCAATATATTTCTTCTTACTAACCTATACTGTCAGTTATTCATTGACCCTAGACTTTTGCTCGGGCATCAATCATTTGCCTGTATCTCAACTGCAAAGTAAAAAAAAAAAAAAAAAAAAAAAAAAAACTGAAGATAGTACATTTTTAAGTAACCAACGAGCAAAAAAATTACTTTCCCTAATATGCTACGTTAGAAATGCCAAAACCAAATTCCTTTATTAAAAAATAAAAGCATTACTTATACCGCCCAATCGTCATCGTCTAATCCAATAAACCCTAACGAGACATTTCTAACCTAACCCACTGTAAGCTAAAAGTAAATCCCGGGTTAAATTCCAAAGTTGGTCGTCCGTTTGAAAGAAAATTTACCGGGAAGAAATGCATAATTAGCTCGTTTGTGTGGTTGATAATATATATAAGGAGAGCGGAAGTTGTGGTTATTTTATTGTATAAGCTGTGATAAACATGCATTTGTAAAGCGGAGGGAACTACTTGGCGCAAGGTTACCGCACGGTTCGATTGTGGGAAAGTAACGAGCACTTGTGACTAGCGACAGGAACGGCACCTTGTGAAAACAAGTTAAAAGCGTGTGCAATAAAAAAATACCAAACCTGACTTACCTAACCTCCACATGAGTTTGTTCATTAATTTTATTAAAATTCCTAATGCGTTTATATATATATAAAAAAAAAGAAAAGTTATTTTCATTAAGAAAGAAAAACAAACTACACCAGGGTTCAAACCCCTGTTCCTTGGATTACTTTCCGACATGCTACCAATACGATAAATTGGCAACTAGATGCACATGCTTCGAAGTAATATTTACCTTTAAGACCACTAACAACAATCGTCAACGATTTTCTGCTCAAGATAGGAAAGCTGTACAAAACGAAGTACTAAAGTAAGTGGAAGGTGCACCCCCTCCCCCCCAAAAAATGGTGTCAGTAAACGTAACGTAAAAATTGATTTTTAACTTTTCGTAGCTTTTATTAGGTTTTTCGTCGGAAACCAGGTGGACGACCAACTTCGCAATAAATGCCAAAATCCCATGAGTGTGACGCTATTACTATTCCTCAGCGTGTCACCACATCAGTCTCCGTGACAGGTTGTGCGTATAGAAGAGTCAGATATAATTATTATTTGTAAAAAAATAAGTTGTGTAGAGCGAAAAATATTTGTCAGTAGCTGGCTCTGGTTTGGAGTACATGAAGTAAATGTTATCTCAGATGCTTATTTTAGTAAAAGAATGGTTTTAGAGCTAGTTTATGCCATGGAACAATGGATAAGATGTTTTAGACAGAGCGGGTAAGCGATCATGAATCCTGGCGTTTCTTGCGTAATAACACCTGCAATATCAATATTCACCCTTGTACATATCGCGGTGCTTAGCTACGGTATTATAAGTATGTTCTTGAATGAGTATCCGTTAGCACTTCCCATTTACTTTTTTCCTATATAACCGGATCACACTTTGAAACAGATAAAAAGAAAAGTATATTCCTACCTGCAAAAAACTCATCATGGAACTGGAAGACATTTAACACATCCATTTAGCCGCAGGAAACGTTAAAATGTCCACGTCAAAAAAAATCCAGGTGCCATCTGCGTATATACATATTGAACCATTCACTCCCAAAACAAACGTTAAAAAAAAAAAATTACTTCAAATTCGTTTTATATTCATATTTTATCACAAGACGACAATAAACTCATCCACAGTTTCCTCCCACCACACACAGAGTTGTCATCTTACATGGGAAACAAATCGCAAAGAAAACCCAACGACTCGATTGTAGCAGTGTAGGCTATTTCAAAAAAGTGTACGATCAAACGCATTAATTAATTATAATTATTTGTCATGTCAGTTCGATTTTCGGTGTACCAACTATATCGTCATATATGAAAGAAGATAACCTATTGATTTGTCAGCGAAAAGCGTAGATTTGATATTAAATTATATGATTTCCTTTCTTTCTTTCTTTTTTTCTCTTGTCAGAGCATGTGAATGGATGTCTTGCAGGGGCGTAATGGAGGGCATATGCGGGTATACGGCGTATACCCACCTCAGTTTTTTAGGCATCGTCGTATGCCCACCTAAAATTTATGAGATAGTAAATGAAGGGTTTCGTTAAAACGAGTAAAGCGTATACCCACCTAAAAATTTAGTATTACACCCCTGATGTCTTGATTTTCGAGGAGAAATTTGGGAGAAAATTAACACCAGAACAAACATTGCATCTTTCAATCCTACATAATTATATCTGAGCAAAGTTATATTCTTATATATTTAACACGAAAGCAAATCAGACTTTTAAAATTTAAAATTATAGTCAGAAACATATTTATTGGGTAGCAACACTATGGATGAACAAATACGTACGACTAACAGATGAACATCACGTAGCGTATGAATACAGATAAGCCAGGTTGCCAGGTGTACAAATTCTCCCCGTAAATCTTTACCAAAAGTACTAACATCAACATATTTCAACAAATAATAAGAACATGTATTTATTTTTTATTAACAACCTCCAGAATACAGCCCAATGTGAGCCATTCTACATTTCATACATTTAACATGAAAAACAACAAGGGGAAGGATTTTTGAAACGATAGTGGATTTCAAAACCGAGTTCTCCTAGTGCAAGGCGAGCACTCTCTTCGAAAGTGTAAAGTTCCTTTGCATTTTTACTTGTTCCTGTACTGAATTTTAATTCTTTAACTTTTAATCAAGTTTTCTGAGTATATTGATAACTCAGATTGGTAAAATGATCAAAATTTACTTTGCGAAATATTAAACTTGATATGAGAGAAGTTAAGATGTTTTCAAACATTATTTCCAATAATAATAATAATAATAATAATAATAATAATAATACACTATCAATTTTTTTTTCTTTACAGAAGTAGCTATTCTTCTTTGCATGAATTCCAGAAATGAAGTAAGTATTCTTGACCTGTTATTAACAACGAATACCGGCATTTCAAATAGTGGTGAAAATTGCGCGAAGTAAGGGACTGGATCAGTTATTTTGTTTCCCGATTATTATCATTACTAATAGTTACTTACACTTACACTCTTTCCTTTCATTCTTTACTTCTTTATCAAGCAAAATTAAACATTTGTAACTGAAAATTTTACTATTTCGTATTGAGATTGCTTTCAGGAAAATATATAATTTTCACCAGTTCTTGTCTATTCAGATGTGCCAGTTGTCGGAAAACTAGACAAAAAGCAGCACATATTTTTCACCCTGCCCGACAATAGGAATGCTCGTGGGTTCTATAAACCTAAAGTAGGTCACAATAATATACTTATTAGCTATAATTTTTATTATATAAGCCAAAACATTTGAATAATTGAGTCATAATAGAATCAGTCACTGTTAAAAAGGGATACATAGCACAAATTCAAAGTTAACAATGACCGATTCAATTTATGTCTTAAAACTATTAAGGTGTGACAGTTATAATCTAAATTTTAGGACACCGTACTTAACTCTGAAATAACAGTTTCAGCATCTTCTAAGAGCTAACCACAAAAGTTAGATACTGCTTTCTCACATCCCCTAAATAAGAACGAAAGTTCCTACAATTGTGCGTATTCAGCTAAGTTCTATATAATTTTTTAAAAAGATGTTAAAGTGCTTTCATTTCAATACATAGTAGGGAACTACTGTGTATTTCCAACTTTCAAATGATTATTTCTATAAGAACAAGGGTTTTGTGACTTAACAACTTTTCCAGGAGCACCCGAAATATATTGTCACTATCGGCAAATGGTAAAATATAAGTATAAAATTAAAGCTATCCGAAAATGACATATTTTTTAAGAAACATTTTATGTGACATAGGTCTTAGTTTAATAGTATTTATATGAAAATGGACGATCACTGGTGTGTATCCAACAACTGGTGCCCCCACCCAATTCAAACTGTTGGCGACAGTTACTGTTCTATTAGTTTGTGTACATAAAATATACAATACTGACTTTGTTGCAAGTTTATTTCGTGCGCTTGAACAAAGCTTCTGTTATAGCGATCATCCGCATTGCAGTAACAGGATTATGACGTAATAATCTATTCATAATTGTTTATTTCCACTTTTATCCAACGTTAGTTTTCTTACATTATCTTCTTTTAAGTTTATATATATATAAACCTATATTATATCATCATATTCAGCCGTTTTCTACCCACTACCGGATCAAGGCCTCCCCTTTTGTTTCCAAAAATGTCGGTCTGCTGATATCCTCATCCATGTAGCTCCTGAAAAACGCTTGATTTCATCTACCCATCTTGCATTTGGAAGTCGTCTCCGTCGTTTCTTTTCTCTAGGAATTCAGTGTAGTACATTCGTCGTCCACCTTCCATCTGTTCGTCTAGCTATGGGACCGGTCCGTTTCCACTCCATCTTCTTCGCAGTCTTGATTACATCTTCTAGCTTTGTTTGTGCGAGAATCCATTTACTTGTCTTCCTGTCCCCCCTGGTTATTCCTAGCATGCATCTCTCCATTGTTCTTTGTGTGACTCTCAATCTTTGAGTCGTTTGCGCATTCAATGTCCAAGATTCACAGCCGTACATCATCACAGATAAGACACATTGATTATAAACTTTACGCTTCAGACACATTGGTAGTTTGCTTTTGAAAACAAAGTATAATCTTCCGAACGAACTCACGGCATTTTACATCTTCTATTTATTTCATCACTAAATTTGGCATTCAATGTTTTGAGCTGACCTAGGTAAACATACTCATTCACTATGCCCATTGTCTCTCTGCTAATCTTTATTTCCCTTTTTGCAGTATGTTGATTTTGTATGACTTTTGTTTTACATAAATTCATTTTAAGATCTAATTTCGAACTCTTATTAGTAGTATACTACGGGAATAATTACAATTACCCAAGGGGACAGTGGGGGCAGAGCCTTTCTTAGGATTTTTATACACCATGTTTGAATTTGCGTTCTCTGCCATTTTTAGGAGTTTGTAGAACATACGGTAGAAGGAGGGTATAGTAATACATGAAATTGATATGTTTATAGACTGAATACCTCAAATTTCTAGTAATAGCGATTTATTAACTGTGTTTAATTGTAACAATACGATAATAATATGATAAATAATTAATGTTCAATATGGTACCACCTTTTTGTCCATACAGTGTATACTCTATGCATTGGTTAATAGTATCAAACGTGAAATAGTCAATAATCAATTTCCTATCACGTTTTCAGTCATTTGATGTACATATTGCCTTCAATGTCTTATAATTTATTGTTTTAATCAAGCAATTACTTGTATTTAATTTTTATTTATAATTCAGATAAATGTCAATTATTTTATGAACACTTTATAGCGTCCACTCATTAGAAATTTATATTGTTGTATTATCTTGTCGTAGGCTCAATTCGATAACAAATCAAAAAGACATATGCTAGATATGTCGAAATGATTGGCGGAGAGGGACTTAGCAAGACTCGAACCCCTATTGTCTTTCTCAGTGCTGCTTCCAAGACCACAACGCCAGTGTTGAACGATACTGGATTTAAATGAAGTGTTTGGAAAGAAGGCAAAACAAGTCAGAGATGCAGAAAAAACTTTT
>JAGDQP010015310.1:6085-43054 GCA_022664845.1 Lepisma saccharinum
GGTTAAGGTTAGGTTAGGTCCTCTTACTGTCCAAACCATTGTAAAAAAATTGAAATTATGCACCGTTAACTTAAAACTTGGAGCACCAGTGTACTAACAATTCTCTAGGGGTACCAATTGCTGCCTATGTATAATTTTCTCTGTGTTTTGCGTGGCAATCCTTTAGCTAAGTAAGCAATTGTCTGAAACTTGGCCGGGAGTTTGCTCCTTCTCCATAAAAAGAAGTTCAAAGCACCTGTGATAACACAGTGCGTAAAACAATCTTGCTTGCTCCTATCTTGTGTAAATGTGTTGTGGTAATCCTGCCTCATCTGGCAGTGATAATTCAAAAATTCATCAGCAGTAAGTTATCTATTTATATATATATATATATATTACATATATACAAATGTTAGCTGAAGAAATTTAACTGACTGCTGATGAATTTTTGAATTACCACTGCCAGATGAGCCAGGATTATTTAGTTAATGCTGGATATTCCACCATTCTTTATTTAAAGATGTTTACTCCATCCATCTTCAGTTGCGTTACTCAGAGCATCCTGGGAAACCGGAGTTCCACACTTCACAGACAAAAAACACTGTCGTGAAGCAAAACTCCACCGAAGGAAAACATTTTATGAAGAGGAAAAATAACATTTTATTCAGCCTCTTTACACATCTCGTATTTCTTCGCAATCCTTATACGACAAGATCCATCCCTGTAAAAATTATGATTTATTCGGAAATAAATCAGGTAAAATAATAGTTTTTGATGATTTTATTCAAAACTGTAAATGTAAAAACTGGATGAAGCAATGAAAACAAAAAGGAAATGGATATAGCAACGAAGCGTCTGCTACAAAACATCACCACGAAAGGATGTAAGGAAAAGCACTTAAATCTTTAACCCTATTTAAATATTAAACCATTTGCCATTTTCATGGTAACGATCGAGACAAATTTTTTACACATGTATTCGAACATGATGAAGCAAGGTTGTTACCTTTTCACAAATAACTTTCTGTATAGTTAATGTTATAATTAACACAGAAAAACTGACAGCCGCCGCGAACTCGGATCTACCAATTGGCGGATAGGTATGCTAATCATTACACCACCACAGCACGGCCAGATCTCTGTGTATATGGAATATTCCTCTCGCCCAGACACTCTCCAAGCTACTCATTGCTGGTTATGGGGCCCAGGTACTCCACTTACGTGGAGATTTTTAGTTGAGGAATCTTTATGCTGTCATGCAGTGTGGAGGAATAGATTGTTGAACCCAATCCAGCCAAACAAAACAAACTAATGTAAGGGAATACTGGCTTCAAGCACACTGGATCGATAAAACATTTAACGTTTTCGTTGAACGAGACTCCATTTAGTTTTTAAAGCATTGCATTAAATGTTAATCACTTGCTCATCTCAGTTCTGTAGGCATTGCAAAAGATGAATCTGTCCTAGAACTTACTGTAGGCATAGTGAATAATGGTATATCATAGATTATGTCATTTTTATGTGGTCGGTGAAAGAGTAAGATTATTGGACGCTATTTGCGATACTCAAGAGTAGGTGACACTCAAGCAACATAATATAAATTATATATAACAAAGTCTTGCATAGAATTATTCTCTGACTAATTTCTTTAAGTATTTAGTAGCATACAACATCTTAATATATTTTTCAGCATCTATTGCCATTATTTTGTTGTTATTGTGTTATTGGATAAGTTAGTGTCTGATATTCAAAATGGATGCATACGAGTACAACTGCAAATCATTAAGTAAAATAAAGCAAATTGTCAGGAATCAATTGAAGACCACAGGAAAATAACGTTCTTTGTCCATTTTGAGATCAGACTGCCATCAGTTAGCTCTCTAAAGGGCCTTTTTAACAAGCTATCAATGCATGAAGAGAACATGCATAGTCCGTCTATTACAAGCAAATCTTTATTTAATGTTCAGGTGTACGTAATGCTAATTTTGAAATTTTAAAACGATCTCCTGTAAATCAATAAAATGCACAAAGCATGATCTTTTCCTCTCGTCTTCAATTGTAATCGAACTACCAATAGCTTTAAAGCGACATTTCAGAGAACGTTATTATGATTATAGATTAGCTCAATGGTTGGAAAATATTAAGTTTTTTAAAGCAAGGTACTTAATTACGTCAGATGTGGTATTAGTGAATAGTGTGTTAGAAACAAATTATACAATGGAAGAAAAAGGTATTGTGGACAGCAACAAATGTGAACACTGGAATGAACAGGACTCGTTAACCTTGTAATAATGCCTGGGTTAAATCAGAATGTTTTCTCTATATATTTGCAAAAGGAACACGAACATCTATTTTAAATATTCTAACTAAGAACACTGTATATCAATCATAACGAAAACAATCACTCAGATGCTGGAGATGGATGTCTTATAATATCCGACATACTTCCCAGACTCGCACCTTTGGACCATCATCTATTCCGTTAAGTGTCAATTGCATTGTGTGGCATTTCCTTCTATTACAGCGCGAAGCTGAACCCTTAGTTTGATGTTTTTCCCTTAGTTCTTCGCTCAAAAACCAGAAAGTGACTACGAAGCTCTATGAACGATGGGAGGCAGTTGTGCAGAATGGTAGAGAATATATTATTTATTAATGTTCTGGAATCAGTTTTTCTTGATTCGTGGTTAGTGCTTAAATGGAAGAGTAAGAACAGCGACACAATTTCTGCACCAACCAAATAGTTGACAGTACGTCAAACTTTTCTTACGCGTTAAATATTACCTTCCCTTAACATTCGGCGCTACAGTCCTGGGTGAGCCCTGGAATCCTTGGCGATCAGCCTCCACTGCTCTCTGATCTTAATTTTCTCCATCCATTCCTTGACTTTTATCTTGTTCGTCCTCCAGCCAGCATGTTCTTGGCCTTCCTCTTGTTCTTGTTGTGTATAGCTTTCCTTTGAGCATTCTTTTGGGCATAGATGAGTCCTCCATTCTTTCGACATGTCCTAGCCATTTGCATGCGTTGCACTCATATAAATCAAACTATGCCCTCTCTCTTTTTGTCAGTCTATCCAATTCTTCATTGTATCTTATCCTCCAATCCCATCGTTCGCTTACTGGTCCAAATATTTTCCTTAAAATTGAAGACCTGAATTGAAAAAGCATCCCAAGTCCACTGGTGTATATTTTTCAGGAGGAACGAAAAACAGTCCAAGGTCCTCGTATGCTATCCTATTCAGTGAAAATTATTTTGTGTTAAAAAAGTGTTTCTGTGGTGGGATTAGGATGTAATATTTATGCAAGTGGATAGCTCTTGGAACATAGATACCGACGAACAGAAAAATGAAAATACGAAAAAAAAAAAAAAAGTGAACTTGGAATGTTTTTCAATTTAGGTCTTCAATTCATCTTTCGAACACTCTAAAGGCGCTCATGTCCTCTGAGGACGTGAGTGTCTACGTTTCTCCTCCGTACGTTACTATTGGCCTAACTAGTGTTTGGTACATTTGAATTTTAGTACATCTTATGATTTTGCTTTTCATCATGTGGTAGTTGGCTCCATACGCTTTATTCCCTGCTTGTATACTGTCCTTTATACAGTTATGTACTTTATTGCCGTTTGTTAATTTGTTTCCCAAATACTTAAAATCCAATCCCCTTCAACAGTTTTCCTTCCTGTGTTCAGTTGCTGTGGTTGGCCTCTGTTAACATGTCTTGACATTATCATGTATTTTGTTTTGCTCTCAAGATAAACATATATAGGTTTTATAATTATTTAAAGTTAATACAATTTATTAATATCTGTCCTGATTGCTCTGTATACATACTTAAGGTTGAATCCAAGTGGATTTTCCCGCCTTTTTCGTTTTACGTCAATTTTTTCAAATTTCAGTAGAGTAAAACAGAAATTAACTTTCACGGACCAAAGAAGTTCCTTTCGTCCTTCAATAATGAGTACGATTAGTTTTAATTAAATGCTAGTAGTAAATGCAGGAATGTGTGCAGACATGTCTGGGACATTATTCGGTCTCAAAAGTTTCTGCACACAATCCTGAGTTTACTATTAATATTTTATTAAAACTAATTGTACTCATTATTGAAGGACGAAACGAACTTTGGTCCGTGAAAGTTAATTTCTGTTTTACTCCACTGAAATTTGAATAATTGACGTAAAACGAAAAAGGCGGAAAAATCCACTTGGATTCAGCCTTAAATTCGAAATAAAAATAACTACACCATCATGTAGTTCACTCAGTTACTAGCAGAGGGCAGTAATGGCCAATAGTAAATTAGATGCTTTCTAACTGCTTGAAACAGTGTATAATTTAACATTCATTTATAACAGTTTGAGTTTACAGAACCAAGTTAAGTCAAATCATTTAAAGAAACAATGTGACAATACATTTTAAATAGAATTGATCCTCGTCTACATCTTTAATAATTCATCTTTCATTAAATTCTTCAACTATTTATTACCAAAATCTAGAATTAAAAACTCCCCTTGGGTTACAAAAAATCCCTTTGCTGGGGAAAACGGGTAAACTACTTTACAACTTGGTGAAATTTTTGTACAGAATTTTTTCTACCCAAAATTTTATTTTATTTTATATCTCTTTGTTTGCTTGGATATCAGGACAATATTTTTCACACAAATACGTTTCGCAATTCTGCGTATCATTGCAAGTCAGCGAATTTATAAGGCGTTTCAATATACCTATTTCTGAAAAAAGAAATGTCAGCTATAGACATGCGACAATACTTTTGTTTATAGCTGAAACGTATTTCAATTTGAATTTATTTAAGCTTTTAGGCAACATTGGTTCAGGGCGAGTATTTCCAGTTTGGGGACACAAGTAGTTCGAGCTCATGTAAGCTATAGGTCCCATTAGCCATATTTTCCCCTTTAGTAGTTACATTTCGCATAGTACGTAAATTCCCGTAGTACTCGAATTCAATTTTAAAGCATCATGTAAGATGCAACATTTTTATTTATAGCTATTACATTCAAATTACAACTGCATTTAGTGAAAGTAAAAATATTTAATTTCTTTGACGGGGCTTGAACCACTGCCGCTAAAAATAAAAATAACTTTATTGACCGCGCCTTAACCAAGTACGCCACGAAATCAATACAAGGACTCGCTCACTTCAACACTTATTAGTATCATTAAAGAATGAGAATGCGTTCTACCTATTTTATTCATTTTCGATAAAACATGGTTTTAGTGTTTAAATTTAATCAAGTTTGTGCTGCAAATTAATATCTTCACTTTCGTCAAGTAATTATGAATATTTGTCTTCCTTTCCTTGTTTTCTCTCATCAGAAGTTCGGAGTAAGTCACTAGTACAACGCAAAACTAGAGATTCACTTTGATTAAGCACGCTACTAGTACGTTCTAACTTTAGGCGCCACTATCGCACAAAATTCGTTTCTGAATACTACTTCACCTAGTCAGCTGTTACCCCCTCGTTAGTACAGAGTAAGAGTCGCCATACCCCTGGCAACCTTGTGGGGGTTACAGTGTGGCATGAGGGATTAAAAATGTCACTCCGGTGTTGCCAGCTTTTCCCTCTTTTGTTGTAACTCGCGAACGCTTTGTGATATCACTTTCAAATAAATTCCATTGCATTTTTAGACCCTCAAAGAGCCTTCCTGGTTATTTTCGTGACTATCAAGGGGACATTTCTTGTGTAAATAGCGATTGTAAATTTCCCATTCTTTCGGCGTCTTGTGTGGTAACACTGCTAATCGTAGTGAAATTTACTTTTGGCATTTTGTTAAGACCATATCCTATTTTCTTTTCGTGTAAATATTTTTTATCTAATGTGGTCCGTTCAGCTACAATTCATTCCTCCCTTTTCTAACTTTGACCCTTTGTATCTCTGAAAGTTGGCAACACTGAGCATTGATTTTGGTATCATTGGTCGTATTTTGCTTCACAGCTTTATTTTACATTAAAAGTTTTCGTAGTGCCACTTGAAAAAATATAAGTTTGTGCTGGGGTGGCAACACTGCTTATGTGACACTATTGTCGTGTACTTTGTCAAGTGTCTCCCTCCCGTAGGTATTATATTACCTGCTCACATTTTTTATTTTCTGCTCCTTTTTCAAATTATTTTGGGCTGTCACTCGTCAGTGACTCACCCGGTATATCGTTTGAGCTCCTGCGTAGCCTAGTCGGTAGCGCGCTCGACTTCAGTGCGAGCGGTCCCGGGTTCGATTCCCGATGAGGGCTTAAAATTTCGGTGTTGACCCAGCATCGTGAGGACAACTGAGGAGCTGCAGTGAGAGTTTCGGCTTTCCTCTCCCAACCCGTCTGGTCAGCGTGGAAGCAGTAGACTAACTACTCTCTTCGGGAAGAGGCCTCATCCACTAGTGGGTTGAATATGGATGTGATTTATTATATCGTATATTCGTAATTTATTTTTGTCCTGGAAGAGCGAAAGATTAGGGCGAAAATAAAACGTCCTTATTGGGAGATATACATCGTAGATCAATAATTTATTTTTCCAACAGACCTCGCGGGCCGCAAGATAAGGTTTGGTGGTTCGCGTGCGGCCCGCGACGCACCAGTCGGAACCCCTGAATTAGAAGAAACCTATATGTAGTTGCTTGTTTACAAGAGTATTCATTATGCATTTATACAACACTTGAAATATGCATATAACATAAAATATATTTTACACTCTCTGTATATGTATATATTTTCACAGTATGGCGCGAGCCTTGGAGCCCGGACCATGAGGGAGCAATGTCCAGTGTTTTTATATTGATGCACAATGTACTAGTGGGCAGCGGTGGATGAATTGGTGGAGAGCTCACTTCTGGCGCTAGGGGTCGTCGGATCGATCCCTGCTCATGCCATGTAGGCTTTGTGGTGAACAAACACAGTGTGCGTGGGTTTTCTCAGGGTTGTCTCATTTCCTGCCACTTTCTTAATTCTACCAGTTCATCTCATAATCATCTATCCAGCCAGAGTCAAAGTTGCCTAAAGCCCTTAAAAATGAAATTAAAATTCAAAAACAAGGTACTAGTAAACCCAAACATACGTATCTGCCATTGAATAGAAGCAGGTTAATTCTAGGGAATTTGAGCTAAAGATAATTGATTTTTGCTTATGGTAATTATGATAAAAAATATATATCTTCCTTGAATAATACCGTAATTAGAAATTAACGTATTGTATATACGGGATGAGAGCACATTTTGGTAAGAATTCATGGTTTTTTAGTATATAGTAAAGATGTTTTCGAAGTTGAATTCTTCCTATAATTCAAAATATTTATTTTGTTCCCTGGAGGTTTATTAGTATTCTAATACAAACCATACTAAATAACTAGAGTCCATATCCTTACGTTTTTCAGGGTGAAGATATAGGAAGTATAGCAATGTGGCAGTAAATGCATAAATAATCCCATCATTTGTTCCGTACCGTAAGTCTGCAGAAAACCAAAGCAATAGTAAATTGAGATTAATGTGTGAAAGCTTATCTCCAATCCTGCTGATTACATTGATTATCTGCAACGTAAAGCATTAAATCACTTGCTGTGTGAGAAAAACAAACGACATTTAAAAAAAGCATGACAAAGAACAGAAAAAAACTTGAAAAATACTTCACAGAAAAAACGTTTTTTTACGCTAAGTTGGCTACTTCAATTGTGCATTGCTAAGCCGACACAAGCTACGTCATTACATTTCGAGGTATGACGTGATTTGTGTCGATGCTATACTAACTTCGAACGCCTGTAACTCCATCTATGCCGGATACAGTATTTTTTAAAATTAATTTTTCTCTTGTTCTGATGTGAGGAATCAATCACCTCTCAAAGTTTGACCCCTATTTTGCAACCGCCCTGTATATTATCTAGAAGAAGTTATAAAAAGATGCTTCGAAAGCGATGAAACATCACTTAAAATGATATTAAAACAGCTGCAAAAAATTGTGAAGAACATGAACACGTGAATAAAACAACAGAGATGGTAATTGGAACATATCGAACCATAGCAAACATCAAGATTGGAAGTGAAAAGTAGGACAGTTATTTGCAAAGTATTATAAGCGATGATGTGAAATGTGAGAAAGAGCTCAAGGAGAGAATAGCAATAGCCTAACAAAGAGAATCTCTTCTGCGGATCTCTGAACGAAGAGCTACGGAAAAGGTTAATTAAGATGTATTGTGTTGTATGGAGCGGAAATGTAGACATGGAGAAGAATAGAGAAAATAAGCTAGATACAGAAGACGCCAAATGAGAGTGTTTAGCACAATAGGCGAGATACGAATAATACTGGAGATCATCAAAAAGAGAAAATTAATTAGGACATTGCCTGAGCAAACATTTTATACTCAGAAATGAAATTGCATGTATGGCATACTCTAGTAAAGCATTATTTTGGCTTGCCACATTGAAGAAAATTAACCAAATCCAGTATAGTGGCGAAGGGAAAGAAAAAATAGCACGTTACTAGTGCTTGGTGGATGCCTACTAGTATTATTAAAATAACTCTGCCAGAGCCTGAGATGCCTAACGTACATAAATAAAAATAAATAAAAAGATAAAATTTTCAAACAACCATCCACCATTTGATATAGTCAAAGCAAGATTGCATCAGCAATACACAATTTTGTAGGTTCAGTGTCGTGTTGTTTCAACGCCGTATTAGTTCAACGCCGTGTTGGTTGCGTGTTGGTTCAATGCCTTGTTGCTTTAACGCGGTGTTGGTTGAACGCCGTGTTGGCCAAACGCTGTGTTGGCCAAACGCCGTGTTGGCCAAACGCCGTGTTGGTCAAACGCATGTAACCCGTTTTGACATCCATAGGGGTTACATGCGTAGGACCAACACGACGTTGGATCAACACGGCGTTGGACCAACACAGGATTTTGCCCTGGGGTGTTGGTCGTACGCCGGTTCTTGCTGCTTGAGAGGCTGTTGAATGTACGAAGTGTTGGTCCAACGCCGCATCCCCATCCATAGGTCCTACTCTGTCTGCAGAGTTGCGTTTTGTGTGCTCAAGTGAAGACAATCCCCCTTTGCTGATGAACTAGAAAGAAAATACCAAGTAATGGTTAGTGAGTGGACGGCGCTACCTATTGGAGGGTGTGTTCTTCATGGTCACCATCTTGAAGTCCGCCATATTGAATCTTGACTGATTGTCTTAAATGGGAAGACGGTCACGTAATATGTCAATTTGGGCTTGAATTTTATGAGAAATACGTTTCTGAAGTCAGTTTTCTTGTAAATGTATTATTGCGAGAGAGAGAGGGTATATGCCATTTATATGTGGGTATGATGCAATAGCCTACAACACTTATTTCGTTTTGAAATAACAATAAATAAAACCCAAATGAATAAAAATCCATATCGATAGGCCACTATACCTAGGAACAATCCGTATGCATTTGGGTTTCATTTCTTCCGTTATTTCATAACGAAATGGCTGTGTTTAAGCTATTGCATCATTACCCGCATAGAAGTGTAACATACCCCTATCTATCACAATAATATATTTACGGCAAAACTGATTTCTGAAAAGTATTCCTCATAAAATTCTATCCCAAAATAATATTATATGACACCCTTTCTATTTAAGAAATCAATCGAGATTCAATATGACGGACTTCAAGATGATGACCATTAAGAACATACCCTCCAACACGTAGGTAGTGTTTTCCACCCAGTACCCATTACTGTGTATTTACCTTCCATTTCTTTAAGAAATTTAAGAAGCGTATTTCCACACGTTTCGAACCACTATCCATAGGCAGAATTTGACTTTTATATTATCGATATCTCCCAAAGTAATTGCGCTCGAGTGGCCAAAATATGCACGCGCACATACTTTGACATTCTAATCATAACAGGAAAAAAATAGAATTCTTTTCTGCCCCATCAGTATGTTTGTTAGATGAGATTTCTATACTTATCCTACTAAACCATTTAATTCCTTGACAGTAAAATTCTTACGCTGTGAACCCTGTCTATGCGGCCAGCTCTCAATCATAATTATTTCTGAAATGGTTGTATTAGGTACTAGTTCGATTGTGATTTACTAAGCCGATACCGCTTACGTCATTATGTCGAGATATGACAATTTGTAATCATGCCGTCTTCGAGCGCCTGTAGCTCCAAAACTACACATGTTTCGAAATTTCTTCAAAGAAACTTTTTTCTTGTTTCGATGTAAATAATCACCTCCTGAAATCTTCGCCATTTTTTCAGACACATACTGTCTAACTTTGGCACTAGGTCCGTGAATACATTTGTCCTTTCTACCCTTAAGAATAATCTATAGCAACCATCTCTAACAAAAGGTGGCGGCAGCACTACCTCCGTATATGTCTAATGTATTTTCACTGTTAACCGAAATTTCATTGCTACTCCTACAAATTTAAGCCTAGAGAGTTCAAACTTTGAGGGAAGAAAGTTCAAAACCAATTCAAGAGCATGATCGATCCCGATTTTTAATTTTCTTATTTATTCATTGTTGAAAGAGCTTCATTGTTATAGGTTTCGATATTCACAACAAAAATGAAGGGTTTTCAACAGTGAAGGAAAGCGCAAATAAAAAATCGGCATCGATCATTCTTTTGAATTGGTTATGAACTTTCTTCCCTGAAAGTTTGAACTTTCTAGGCCTGAATTTATAGGAGCAGCAATTAAATTTCGTGCAACGGTAAGAATACTTTACACATATACGGAGATAGTGCTGCCATCTTTTGTTGGAGATCGTTGCTTTAGATTATCCTTAATAGCGCTGGCTAACGGGGGATCTATATGATTATTTTAAAACAAATTTCACAATGTGAGGGTTTAAAATATTATGAAGTTGTTCAAATGAGAACGATTTCTTATGAAGGATAAAGTTACTTTGCCGTGATCAGTTACACTTACAGAAGTAGATCAGTTTGAAACCTTCAGTCCCATACGACATTCAATGGGTTTAGTTTTATTCTCCCAATTATAAAATAATTTGCCAACTTCTCCTCAAGTGCCATGTGGAAGAATACTTTGATATGGTCAGAACTGGAAACTGCTCATAGCCTAATTAGTTTAGTAAGAATTTAGAAACATAATAAAATCTCTCCTTACCTGCAGACAACCGCACCACCCTTTCCTTCCTCTCGCAGGTGCCATGCTCAGTGAGGGACAATGAAATGTGGGAAAAGTTGAGGTTAGGCGGTTGGAGAGAGCCCCGAAGCTCGGGCGAGAGAGGCTGGCCAGGTTGATCCTCGGAAAAGTCTCCAGGTTTATGCGAACCGGACACGCCGGAAACGCCTGAAAGAAAGAAATAATCCAATTTACTATATTTGTTCAATGAGAAAAGAAACATAGGCATGGGTGTCTTCAGAATATTTTTAAAGGGGGGGGGGGGCATGTAAGTTTAGCAATGGTCTAATTTTCACAAGGATAATGTCATATATAAAGCATGTGTTTTATTTAAAATGCAATTACATCATAAATATGTCAGAAAGGTTCTTACGATTCCAACATTTAATAACAAACAATTGAAATAAAATTATACCGATGCCAACCAGTAATTTAATACTTAGATAATGCATACTTCTGAAATTAATTAAGAACTGTACAAAGAGAGTTGACATTCGTCACTGAATTTGCAATATCTTCTATGTGCTCAAAGCCCGAAATGGAGTTTTTGGTGTCATTCGAAAGAGCAACACACTCGTCCTCTTTTGAAATCACAACTACGTGTAAATTATTTCATCCAAAGCTTTCAAGTTGCAGAAACAATATCTGCTATGTGCTTGGTTTCGTAATTCCTATTATATGAAGATTTTCAACATTTTTTTTTTCTGGTGAGACTGAATATTCACTATACTTGCTAATAGACAAGCACATACCCAGAAGTTTTTGTATGTTTTTTGAAAACACCAATTGCACAAAAAAACCTGAATTGGGGGTCCGGCCCCTAGAACCACCCCCTCTGCGCATGTCCCTGCTAATAGGTACTCCGATTACTTACTACAATTAACGTTCATTAATATCGAAATAAGTAAAAAAATAACCGAACTTTAAAAAAACATTGTAGGGCTCTGCTGAAAAAATGTTTAAATTCACATGGCAGATATTGCAAATTCAGCGATGCTTTACTATCTTTATAAAGTAAACTAATAAATATCGGGAAAAAATAGAGAAAAAGTCTGAAAAGTAGGTAACTGGAATTAAGGAAAATAAAGAGTCACATTTTGAATTTAGAATTTGTTTATGTATTTTAGTCATCTCAGGGTCAGGCCGGGATAGGTTGGGGTACAGGTTGTTGGAATGTAGTCGACCAGGGCCTAGTTTCTAGTTACCACCCCAGCATTCATCTGATGTGACTGAGGAAAAGCTGGAAAGCCCTCAGTCGGGATGGCCGGTCCCTCCAGGACATACTGATTGCTAAGCCAACGCTAACCAACTGAGCTACGGTCGATCAACAGGAGTTACACATGCCACATTTTATAGGTTGTATAAATTGACAAGGAATATTACTTTAGTGATGCACACAGATTTTCTTGTAACTTGGAAGACAGAAACTACACGTACAATAAACGAATACCAGTACTTGTTTTTCTTCTCTGCAGGAAAGTGTTCGAGAAGGCGAAATCCTAGCTGAAATATATTTCAGGCGAAGCTGAAAGTGACTAAAAACATGAACGATTTGAATTAAAATTCGCATGTACATGTTACAAATAAAATAAGCAAATGTGTATTGAGGGGCAGAGAACCCTTCCAGTATGTTGTCACGTGATAGCAGAATTTTTCGTGAATTCAGAGCATAACAGTAAGATTAGTTCAAGGACAATTTTAACGGAACTTCGCACATACATACACGTAAAATATCTTTTACACGTGTTTTATTTTTTCTGCCGAAAAACCTTCCTGAATACGTGTTCTCTCTTTTTGAAGGGTCAAATCTCCCTGAAAAATTTGTAAAAGAACATACCAATTTGGATGAAACTTAGCAGACGGGTCAATCCATTTTAAGTGGTCCAGATACAACTTGGTTGCTTGACCTATTTCAAAAACCTAATAAATAAATTGACTTGACCTAAACAAATAAATAAAAAACGACAATATTTATTAACTCATGTATTTATATCCCTTGCGTGAGAACAGCGTATTCTTTTATGTTTACTCCGTTGATGATTTATGGCGGCCATTTTTGAATTGCGGTGAATGCCAAAATTTGTGTTTGCATACGTTACGTAAAATGTAATATCTGGTGACTGGTTTATCACCAAATATTTCTTGCTTTAATATATGCATGCTAATTTTAGTCCTCTGTACGAAAGGGTTAAAACGTAATCGAACTGGTCAAAATGTTATCCAAATATAATGGCTGGTTTCACCGACCTTCCTTAAATGTTGAGTAAGCCTTAACTACATTTAACGCCTCCTTAACGTGCCAGAGTTTCACCGATCTCCTTCAAGATGAACACTTCCTCAAACTCGTCCTTAATTTAAGGATGCGATTTCCCCCTAAATGTTTAACGCGGCCTTAAATTGCAAAGGAATACGGCGTACTATTAATATTTTGATGCAGACCTCTTGTATAAGCAGTATTTAAAGAACACCAGACCAGAGAAAATAATTCTCGACAGATCAAATCTTTTTCAAATATTTTATGAATTATAATTCCAACAAGAATACTATCTCAGGAAAGGTGTTTTGATCAATGTGCTAGAAGAAATTGTTCATTTGATGTGAGTGAATGATTTCGATCTGTTGTGACTCCAAATATTGTCTTCTTCAACTTTTAATTAAAATGCGCTTTTCTACTTTGTTCTAAAACATTTAAGGGTTCAGATAGTGATGGATAATATTAATGGAACGTCCAAGGCTATAATGTGGATGTGTATTATCAAATGCCACGGCTTCCACGGAACGTACCATTTCCACCTAACTGTTCGCTTTCGGGATTCGGCAAGAATATTCGGTTCGGATAGAGTAAAGCACAACTTGCAGCCTTCTGTCGATTTTTAACAGTAATAATTTTTCAAGTTGGGGTGCGTGCTGGACGATTTAGATAGGAGGCCTGGCAGAATCCCTGGTTCTCTGGTGTTCTTGATACTATTAATTTCACACACAAACCAACAGTCACCTGGAAAATGTTGATCAAGTGATTAGAAACAGAGATAGATTTCTCTGTGAAACTCAGAAACAACATGCAACTTTCGACTGAAGTGGGCAGGCCATGTAGCTCGGATGGGAAAAAAAACGAAGATTATATATATTCTATCCTGGTTGGAAGGTCGGATGGAAGAAGGCCATTGGGACGAGCGAGACGTCGTTGGAAGGACAATATTAGAAGAGATCTTCGAGAAGTAGGCGTTCGTGATGAAAACTGGCTTGATATTGCCCAGGATAGAATCAAATGGCGAACGTTTGTTACTGCGGCCATTGAGTAAATACCTCAAGGTATTTACTCAATGCTGCGGCTCTATAAGCCATAGAGTGAGTGAGTGAGTTATGTCGCTGTAAATGTTTCCCTTAAACCTTTCGAAATACACCTCAACTACCCTGGTAGCACAAATAGTTGCTGAGTTTTAAGTTGTCGACGAACCGATCGAGATTATCTATGCAACTTCGAACTCATCTTGCCGAGACTTTTCAAACCACACCTCAGCCACCTTCGTAACCCAAGTAGTTCCTGAGTTGAAAGTTGTCAAAAGACTGAGTGACGTACGCCTTAAATTCATTTATATAAGGTTGCTACTGAAGTCTAAAAAGAATAAACATGAATAATGATGATATTCATGAAGTAAAGAGATGCATAGACAAGGATTAACCATCTTGAAACTTCGCATATCAGCCATGTTGTCTACAGTATTGGTTAACTCATATAATCGGGAGAATTAGCCTGTGTGTATAAAAACAATTATATAAAACAATTAAGCCCGTCCATTTTTCTTTTTTCATGCGATTTGAGCCGAATGCCAATCAACAATGTGGCCAGAAAGTCCCTTTACACCTGAAATACATGCGTGTAACAGTTAGCCCAGGAAACAGGTTTGATGTCGGGAATAATTAGGAGAAACACTACCAATTCATTGCCTATTTTACTTGCCACTACACAGCAAAGATATATTGTCATAATCGTCGACAGCTCACAACTGACTAATGTGGATAGGGCACACACAGAAGGAATAGCGTTGTTCGCGCGCTTTTGCGCGTCATTGCTACCTCAACAGCTAACACAGTAATGGTTCAAACCATATTGATATATACATCATTTTAAAGCTTATGAAATAGGCAACAAGTTTTATTTCGAACAGGTTTTTGATATTGTGAGTTAAAAACAAGCTACACCGTAAAAAGTGTAAATATTGAAAGCAAAATATCCTTATTTTGCGCTTTGGATCTAAATTACGGCAAAACTACTAGCAATAGCGCAACACGCATGATAACCATTTTTTGTAGCCTGTCATCTAAGAATTATATATAAAAAAATCATATCGCTATGTCTCTTAGTTACGGAGATATAATAAAATTTCTGAAAGTCTGTAAATTTGTACTTCGGGGGATATTGGGGGGGGGGGTAAGCACAAGGGGGAGGGGAGGGACTTCTGGGAAAATGCACATCTAGTAATGATGTAATAACTGGCCAAAATTCAGTTCTCCCAATTATTCCCGACATTTGCTCTTTTTCCCCTTTATTTCCTGAGCTAAGTGTACGATGGTAAGATATTTAAGATTTGAACCTCCCATCCTGATCATTCACATGGGAACACTGCTCCTCACGTGAATTATTGCAACGTGATTGCCGCGTAACTGCCACGTGACTACCAAGAGAGGAGAATAAAGTCTGAGTTGACAAGTTCATTGTCTCGCCTTTCTGTGTTTGGTGAAGAACACTGACAGATACCAGCGACTTCACTTTGGAGGAGTGCTTAGCACCTGTGTGGGTCCATGAACGGAATGCATGAAATGAAGTGCATTCTTCCTCCCAGGATCTAGTTGGAGGCCTTCCACACCATTCCTGCTCGGAAGTGCATTCTTTTCTCTAATGAATGTGCAATTTATCGGAGTTCACGGGATAGCAACATCTTTATATGGGATAGGAAAAAACACATTTTTACCAAGAAATTGAGAACAATTCTCCGCACGTCATGATTTTGGGCGGGGATAAATTAAGAACACATCTTTGGTCCGTACTTCTTTAAGGGTTCCGTGATTCAGGTTACCTATCTGGAGATGTTGAATGACTGTCTTCTTCCACTGCTGCAGAATTTGGGCATCAACGACACTGTTTATCAACACGATGGAGCTCCCGTCCACTTCGGACTTGCTGTTCGTGAATGCCTGAATGAACTGTTCCCTGGCCGGTGGATAGGACGTAGGTCCCCAAATTCACCAGCCCATTATCCTTGGACGCCTCGAAGTCCTGACT
Source organism: Lepisma saccharinum (assembly GCA_022664845.1). Classification (NCBI taxonomy): domain Eukaryota; kingdom Metazoa; phylum Arthropoda; class Insecta; order Zygentoma; family Lepismatidae; genus Lepisma; species Lepisma saccharinum. The sequence continues at coordinate 22,455 of JAGDQP010015310.1, forward strand.
TTACGACACCAGACAATGCCCTGTGGGGGATCATCAAATCATATATCAGGAAGAAGCGTTACGTGGACAATCATCCTCTACGGCCAAGTTTGGCTGAAGCCTTCCAGAATGACACCGAAGCTGCTAAAGCGGATGAGTAGGAGTACATGGAAACGTACCAAGGTGTGCAGGGATAATGGTGGTCCTAAGACGAACACTTTCAACAAATAACTGATATTAAATTGTTGTTCAAGTTACAATGAAATAATTGCACGTGTAAAGGGACTTTCTGGCTACCATACATACACACACACACACACACACACACACACACACACACACACACACACACACACACACACATATATATATATATATATATATATATATATATATATATATAATTCACAGCCATATTCAATCCACTAGTGGATGAGGCCTCTCCCCGAAGGGAGGAGTTGGTCTACTGCTCCCACGCTGACCAGATGGGTCGGGAGAGGAGAGCCGAAGCTCTCACTGTGATCGCCACTGTCTTTTATTCACTTATATAGGAAGGTGGATAAATATAATTGAATGCTAGTATGTGTGCGTAAGCACCAAGCTAAAATGGCCTCAGGAGTATGGTTTGCTTATATTATTACGAAACTTATTCATAACACGCCCCCTTTTTAATCAAAGTCACCGCCCTCGTTGATAATTGTTTTTGCTACCGAAAAATCTACTGCGGGGATTGACAGGTCGCTATTTGTTTTTGCTACCGCAAATTCTACTCCGGATGGCCACAGGCGAAAACAAATTAATTGCAAAACTCCTTCTTCTTGCATGACCCATTTGCTGAGACCACACACCCTCATGAGAAATCCCTGCGGCCCAAATTAATGTTGTTGATGAAAAAAAAGAAAGAAAGGGGAGAGATAACACACAGACAGAGAAGTTTCTGATACTGAAGGTTAGAAACAGAAATGCATAATTTGAAAACAGAATAAGAAAAGATTGCTTATTTTTTATTGAGAAATTCTTAGTTGGCATGAATGTAAGAAACTTTTAGTTATTATTAAAAGGATCTAGGAACACTGTATTATTAGTTAAATGGTTTAATACAAGGAAACTGAGTATATATGAGCATTAATGTGACTTTACATGAATATTAATTTGTGATTAAAATTGTATGACGGAACACGATGCCAGGACATAATGTTGATAGTGGAACCCTATTCCGTGACACACATTTGGACGTTTACTAAATCGTTTGTTGTATTTTATTGAAACTAATGTGGCATATATTTGGGTTTTGAAGCTAGAAAACGCATTTATTGTGGTTTGACATTTGAATTGAAACATGGCTTGCATTCAGTTACTGCTGACACACATTTAGACGTTTACTAAGCCGTTTGTTGTATCTTATTGATACTAACGTTGCATATTCAGGTTCCTTAAGTTAGGAAATGCACTTACTTTTGTTTGACACTTGAAACGAAGCAAGTCTTCCATTGAGTTACTGCTAACATACATTTGGACGTCTACTAAGCCGTTTGATGTGTTATTTAAACTAATGTAGCATCTATTGATTTTTGAAACTAGGAAATGCGCTTATTTTTGACATTTCAATCGAAGCAAGGCTGCCTTTGAGTTATTTCAAAGACACATTTGCTCGTCTATTAGTTCGTTTTTCTATCTTATTGAAAGTAATGTAGCATCTATTGGTGTGTGAAACTCGGAAATGCGCTTATTTTGGTTTTACCTATGAGGTGTTTTGGAAAGGACGTTATTTTATAACTAATATGGTGAACATAAAAATTATTTTGCACATGGTTTGAACTACAGAACTGAAATTTTATATGAAAACGTATTGCCAATAGTACATTAAAAAAATGTTTTTATAAGTCGACATCTTTAAAGAAATATGGCCACCGAAATAATGTTTTGAAAGAATATACAGCCTAATTGGGTAGTAATAAAAACACAAAACCTGGTACAATCATACATTGGTACAAAGGAATTACAAACATCAGAAAATTGTTCAAAAGCCGCCATCTGGGACACAATTTAGACGCCGAAATGATTTATTGAAAGAATACACAGCCTAATGGCTAGGACTAGAAACTTGGTAGAAATGTTGATTAGTACAAAAGAATTACAAACATAAGAATTTTTTTGAAAAGTTGCCATTTTAAAACAAATATGGCGGACGAAAAAAACATTGTTCGCATCGTTCAAGATAGAAACTTGAAATTTTGTATGAAGATGTATTTTGATGAGTAGATTACGAAACGTAAGAATTTTTTTAAAAGTCGCCATCTTTAAATAAATATGGCCGCCTAAAAACCATTTGGTACACCCTTTGGGCTAAAGAGCTGAAATTTTATATGTAGGTACGTTATGCCTAATAGATTAAGAAAATATAACAAAAGTTTTGAAAAGTAGCCATTGTTTGTGTTAGATAAAATATTTGTTGAAGCCATCTAAGGATGTATATTGCTGTTAACGCGAATGAATTAAATACAGCATTCGACTAGCATCCGACAGGTCTTAAGTTTAATTGCAACGGCCAACAATCCTTACTGTTCTTTAAATGCAATTACGCCCTGCAAATGCAAAAATAACACTATCAACATACACTCTGACCATCAGCTTCCCCAAATCATTTTCCCTTATCGTAGTGTCATCATTTAATGTCTATAAAGGTAAAAATAAAACTATTTCCTATTATGTGATTCTCTATTAATACTACAACTTCCTTCGTATTAAAACTAGTTCGGTTTATTCTGAAACAGCATGGACGTGTCTAAAATTGCGTATGTTACATTTAGTAAAAGTAATAATGATAAGTCTGTTTTGCTGCGACATTTTGGACAAAACACGTATTTCGATTTAATGTTTCCACCTACAAAAACGGAAGATTTTAAAATTATATCCAAACATAATAACTACGATGAAAGACTCCTCTTTATTAAACGAGAAATTACCATACCATATCAGCATCATCAAATTTCAGATGCTACAGCACATGCCAAGAATTTATTTGCATTTGCAATATGAATCTTACTGTTCAATGTCTTCTGTTTGCATTAGTATTTTAGATTGTAGAGGTGATTTGCTAAAATTTCTAATGCAAGTCTGGATGTATGCAAACTGTAAGGAAGCCGGAAAATATCATTAAAAAGTATGTATCATAATTTTGCATTATTAAATGTTGATGTTACTTTTAAAGTCCATATTACCGAGACATATACTACACTTTAATTTTAAAACACAATAAACTATTACATAACCAAATAAAAGTTTGTTCTTTGGTCTTTAACTAAAATGCAGACCAATTGTTTAAATAATCAACAACCCACTTTCATCAAGTACTGTATGCTTCTTGTCTGTAATTCAGTTATTATGTATTAAATCGAATAATCTAAACAGTAAAAAACGGTTACAATAATTTTCTAATAATTGTACGCAAAGGTTTTATTTCTATATTAAACCCATTAAATGCAAATTTTATACTTTCCATAATGTGTTATACCTGTGTAGTTTAAAATAAATCGTATTTATTTCTTTAATGATTGTTTTATTTATCTCTGTACCATCTGGTATTCATGAAAAGGCATCAACATATTGATCTACAGCATTGTGAGTAGCTTAAAAAGATTGTCAGTTCGATTCCAGAAGATAACTATCATAATAGCTATAAATACGTAAAAATATTTGTACAAAGTTGAACTCACTTGAAAGTAAAAAAAATAGTATGTTTTAAATAAATACCAACACCATCCATTGAATCATAAAATGTTGAATCAAACAAAATTGAATATGCCAGCCTGAGCTTAAAAGCTACAAATAATATTCAAAATTAAAACAGTATTATGAACACTACATACATCATAATTCTGAAAGCACAAATATTTCACCTTACTATTTACTTTTTTAAAAAAACATCACCACACTATACATTACTTAGGTTTCGTTCATTTAAAAAAAAATATTTTCCAATTCACTTAGATGTTTTTCAAGTTCAAGTAGTGTTTTTTTTTTACAAAAGCAAGTTTTCTATCACGTCTAATTTTCTTTTTAGTCTCACAGTTTGTGTTAAGTTTGATCTTGTTTCTACAGTACTAATCAATACACTGCCACTGCACAAAATTACAGTTAACAAAATAATAATAATATAAAGTTTCATTCACTACGTTTTACTTTTGCTTGCAGGATTGTTCAAATGGTTGTTTACTTGTTTCGTCAAGCACTAATAAAAGTTAATATTTTTCGTATAATAATGCAACTTATTAAACAGTTCATAAAGCGCGTGAACAGAATCTGGATTCGTTAGTATGTGCAACACATATTCGTTGTTTTCAAAGTGTCCACTTTACTGTCACTAACGTCTTCACACAATGCTTGCGCATCCATTATACTACACTCTTTAGAGGTCTAACTTTCCGTATAGGGTTTCCACCACATATCCAACGATTGCCAATCTCAAATACAGGAGAAGGAGATCTAACTCTTAGCATTCAAGTCGTATTCATAAAACGTACCACTTGCTAATTCTATCGTTTTTGATGCATTATGTTTTATATTAATACATATAAAACCAACGAAACCCTGCGTTAAGTTTAGGATGTGTCCTTTTATAAATACTATACAATTTTGCAATGTTACTGAATTAAATAGCACTTCCTCTGTTTTTTCTTTAAGAACCTCAAATTTTCCTATACGACACAAAAGCCATATGAGCTGCATAAAGTGGGTGCCCATTAAAGCAGTCTTCACATACAAGATATCGATTTGGTATATATTTTTAGAATACTGCCATAAACACCATGTATCCGCCGCCTCAATTGTACAATTACAAGACACTTTCTCCTCGTCCTGGGTAATAGCGAATTCAACACATTCACTTTTTACCTCTATTGATTTTGACGGACTGTCTAATTACATACACATTTTTGACATACTTGAATCTTCGGTTCCAAGTTGTGTCCATACATATTGTTGAGCTATCATCTACTTGTGTTGGATGTTTCATGTCTGTATTTACATCTAGGGGATACACACTGTTCTCTAAAAAACAGTTAAGTTTAATAGGGAGTCACTGTCTGCTTTGTTTTCAATATCCAATTTGATCGATTAACTTTTCATCTCATTTGGTTTTGGAGACATGCATATAGTTAAACAGAACGCCTCCTTTGAAAGTTGTGTTAGTATTTACATATTGGAAACGTACACTAGTAGCATAGAGGTTTAATAAGAAGGGACTACCTGGTCTTTCTTCAATATCCATTTGCATCAATTCACTTTTCACCTCATTTGGTTTTGGAGAAATGTCTATTTCCATGCATATTGTTGAACAACATAGGGCCTCCGTTCCAGGTTTTGTGTCTGTATTTATACACAGGGGGTGCACATACTGGTAACACTTGACTTTAATAGGGATGGACTGTCTGGTATATCTTCTATATCCATTTCAACAAATTCACTTTTCACCTCATTTGATTTTGGGGATATACACATTCTTAAAAAACAGGGACCCTCCATTGCAAGTTTTGTGTCTGTATTTGCTCACAGGGGATACAGACTGTTCTCTAAGGTATCACGCTACATCCGAAGTTTTTGTCAATAGAAAACAAATCATTTAATACCAAAATGCCTCGAGCGACACCTTCGATCCGAAGGAACCGATAAATCAGAAATTCACGAAATATACATTTATACCTAACGTCCAGATAAATACAAAAACTTCAAAACGGACAACGAATCAGAGCTTAGCTCTGGGAACCCTTCTGGAGTAGTGTTATAAAGATTCATTCAGAAAAGAATCATACAGAAATAAATATGCCCAGAAGTGTACTTTAAAAATTCCATAAAATACTTAATTTATCACTGGTTTCGACATCAAAAGAATTACGTACTTCTTCTCAGAAATATTTCATTTACTAATTAGATCGGGATTTTCTAACTAACTGGTGAAGAAATTTATAACACACAATTTGTTACTTCGAACTCAAGTTAAATATCAAGACTAACGCTGAACAAGATCGGGTCACTCAAAGCTGATTCACAAGCCTTGCCCCTATTCCGCCCGTAAAGGTAGTTAGTTTCATAATATACTTATCAAATCTTAGAATCACTTCCGACTGCTTCGACAATCTGTGATTCAACCTATCATTGCGGCAAAAGCGACTGCACTCTTAATGTCGCAGCCTTTCGGGCATCCTGCCGTAAAGGCCATCATTACGTAATTAAAAAGCTTGGCTTTACATATAATTCTGAGACACAATTTATCCAAAAGAAGTAATCTCCAGATGACATCACTTGTTAGAGAATCGTCCTCTGGTAACCAGAATTGCTTTCAAAATAGCATCATACTTACGCATCTGGCTTTCACTTTAAACATCCATAAATATGAAGAATAGGTTATCAAGAAATCTATTTACACCCAAATGGAGAGGTAAATAAGTATACGAAGTTCTTATATATCGATATTGGTAAAATTAGAATTCACTCAAATCGCATTAGACAATCCAAGTTATAGACTACGTAAATCAGAAGATTTTTCACCTTTCATCCGCTACATCCATGCCTAATAACTCAAAAAACCTGCAAATTAGAAATCTGTCGTCTCGTCAGAGAAATGCCGGAAAGGTATACAACCGATTAATCCAACAGAATGTTGCGGGTTGCATAATATCCAACGAACGAAATTGGTCTCTTCAGAATACGAGTTTATGATGCTTAAAAGGTTGCGGTTAGCACTTAATAATACTTTTACGGTGAGGTTATATTCTTTTGCAACACACTAAAAACCCTTTGAATATATATATAGTTAACTAGAAAAAGAACTGACCATATAATGCAATAAAATATGTACACTATTTACAACGAAATCATGAATGAATTTTGGATAACATACTTTTGCTTTTTAGAGAATAATATCTTTACAATGCCAACTTTAAAACATACACTGTTTATAGGATCAGATAGTTAGAGCTTCTTGAATAATAATTACTTGATTTTAATTTAAATAACACGTTCATGATTTAAATCCGACTGGTCTTTTTGGTTAAAATGGGAAAAATAATATTGAGTAGAATGACAATCAGACTCTTGCCTGCGAACTTTTTTACCCTTAAGATATTTAATAATCAATCTAATTAAGAAGAATACAGGCTTCAAGTACCGTTAGAAAGTCTACATTACTCCTGCCTTCTGCAACCGTGGCCTGAGTAATTTTTACTTATGGCTGCAAAACCATTTGTCTTTCTAAGGTTAATATTTATTTTCCAAACAAAAAGAATTTAAGACATTGTTTAAAATCAAACTCACTCAATATAGCCTTAACTAGTATAAGTAATCATTATTACCGAGACTTCAAGATCTCATACTAGAGTGAGGCTTTCGGACCTCGCCGAACTTCAAATTGTCAGCATGTCTATTTCTACTTAAACATAAGGTGTTGACTCGTAAAGAGTCTGCAAACTTCAATTGTTGAAATCATACCGCAGTTTGTTACCAACAATATCAAAGCTTCAAGACTTTTATCTATACTAGCGCTCGAATAATCATTAATTTTACTCAATACACTCCTAAGAGATTATTATTATATCTAGCCAGATTCTTAAATATCACTCAACACTAAATTAAAAATAACATGATTATTCGTCGGTCGCACTTCAAGGCGTGACCCTGTATCACTAATAATTAATCACTGGGCATAAGTGTTTCAAAAATTTCACTTGACCTTTCATAGGCGCCCAATGATACTAAAACTATCTCAGCTTTTCCCACGGATTAAAAAAGAAAAAGATGATACAGGTCTTAATAATTAAAAAATAATACAATCCGTCCTTATATACCGTACATCCATCGGCAATGAGGCACAACTAATTATTAATCCCGACGAAAGCAAATATTACGAATTAAAGGAATCCAACCGTCAAGCAACAAAACTTCCAACTACTTATACAAAAATAATACATCAGCCAGATGAAAAAAATATACTTATCGATGCGCTTACGAATACTGGTCGCGGTGAATGATCTCAACAAAATAAAATCACCTATTAAAATATATCTCCGTAATTAGCGTTTAGACACAATGTTGGTAAGACTAAAATACCTTGTAGCTAAAAGATAGACAATGTAGTCTTATTGAGGACAGAGCCTCGAGGGATCCCAGCGGGTTTGCCCCTTCGGTTCGATGTGAACTACATGGTAATGGAGTTATAGGCAACGACGATGACTCTGAAGAGAACTAAGCTCTTCTCGATGACTTGATAGTCCAAGAATCAAAATGTGAGAGCTCTTCTCGATGATTTGACAGTCCAATAGTCAAAATGCGAGAGCCGCCAACTGGAGCATATATCTCAAACTAGAACGAACTTTCCCTTCCCCACACAGCGGTTGTGGAAAGATCCTAACCAATCAGATCAGTCGGTCGGTAAAACTGCACGCTACACTTCTAGCCTCGTACCTTCGTCCGGAAGACTTTTAACTAATTATAAGAAAAAGGGTGAGGCTAAAAACCAAACTTCCGGCGAGGAAAGAAAAAACAGCTCTTGAATCTTAGTTAGCTTTACAAAACTTACATTGAAAATAAGAGGATATTTCGAAACATTATTAAATATTCTAATTATTCTGGAATATTACCAAGTTCTCCTACATATTTCAAAAAGCCAATTATTTTTATTATTTTCTTTCTCGTGCTAATTTTCAAAATAAAAGGTATATATATATACTTATAATTGAGTAACAGAAGGCTACTGATGTTACAAAAGGCACAACATTTAAAACGTTTTTCACAGTCGCATCACTTTTCATAAGGAAGGAGGAACTCTGCGACCGCATTTCAATACCTGATAAAGTTTCAGCAAAAAAAGTACCGCTTCGTTCACTGCATTCAAAACACTTTCACTATAACAACTACCTACTCCGCAAAAGCCATTATAAATGAACAAAGTTTTCTATCGTCAGCAGAACACAACACTGTTCAAAGTGCTTAATTTCTTCAATTAAATACCCGCAATACTACACATCTAAATCCTGATACAGTCTTTTCAATCTTGAACTGCTTATGCCATTTCTTCCAAATTATATACCACCACCAACAAAGTTTCTATTCACACTGACTTTAAAACAACACAACCAACCATAGGGCTTAAACAACAATATTTTTTGTGCCCAAACACACTCGTTTTAAAACACTTCTGCGCAACTCATCTCTAAACCTTTAATTTCTTTCATCTACGTCATTTCACTTAAATTTGCAACACTTCTCGTCTTAAGGATGATATTCGTTACATCATAATTTATCATTGGTCTGTTATTACTTATAAAGTCTACAGATTATTTAACCGCTACTTAAAAGTACTTCTCCCCCAATTTCTTCCTTAAAGACACCAAGTAGAGCAACCATGAATCCAGTTCTTCATCCACAAAAGTGCATGCAATTTCTCCAAGTACTCATCAATTCTAATTATTTTTATATACATACACAAAAACTTTGACAGTGTAAAGCAATTATCGGAATGCATCTCTAAAAATATTTCATCAATTTTCTTACAAGTACTATAATACAGTAACGTTTCCCGCACAATTTCTCCCTTAGGTTCCTTACAAATGTCAATGTAATTGTGCTGCACTGTGTCCATGCGACTATGATTCAAATATCAAACAAAAATAAGTGCATTTCATAGTTTCGAAAACCAGTATATGCAATATTAGTTTCAGTAAAATACAACAAACGGCTTAGTAGACGTCCAAATGTGTGTCAGCAGTAACTCAATGCAAACCTTGCTTCGATTCAAATGTGAAACTACAATGAGTGCGTTTCCTAGCTTCAAAACCCAGTATATACCACATTAGTTTCAACAAAATACAACAAACGGCTTAGTAGACGTCCAAATGTGTGTCACGGAATAGGGTTCCACTATCAACATTATGTTCTGGCATCGTGTTCCGGCATACAATTTTAATCACAAATTAATATTATTCATGTAAAATCACATTAATGCTCATATATACTCAGTTTCCTTGTATTAAATAATTTTATTAATAATACAATGTTCCTAGATCTTTTTAATAATAACAACTACTTAAAGTTTCTTACATTCATACCAATTAAGTATTTCTCAAAAAAAAATAAGCAATCTTTTCTTATTCTGTTTTCAAATTATTCATTTCTTTTTCTAACCTTCAGTAACAGAAACTTCTCTTTCTGTATGTTATCCCTCTCCTTTCTTTTTTTCATCAACAATATTAACTTTGGGCCACAGGAACTTGTCATGAGCGTGTGATCTCAGCAAATAGGTCATGCAAGAAGGAGTTTTGCAATTAATTTGTTTGCGCCTGTGGCCATCCGGAGTAGAATTTTGGGTAGCAAAAACAAATATCAAAGAAGGCGGTCCCACTATTAATTTTTCTGTGTTGTCTCCAAGTTTTCGTCAACGGAAAAGGGATAAAGATGCCTTGCGGGTATCCGGAGTAGAATTTTGGGTAGCGAAAGCAATTAGCGACCTGTCAACCCCTTAGTAGATTTTTGGGTAGGAAAAACAATTATCAACGAGGGCGGTGACTTTAATTAAAAAGTGGGGGAGGGTATGAATAAATTTCGTAATAGTATAAGCATACTATACTCCTGGCCTCACCAATGGCAATGATTTTTCGAGAATGTTCAGACAATGGACCAAACTAGGATGTCATCATATTTTTTTTATTTTAAAATTAATATCTTCAGAGACAAGCGACCATCTATTTTTCCATTGAATTACAATGGGTATGGTAAAAACAATGGGGTCAAAAATAAATAGTTTATAATTTTTAAATTTAAATTTGGATTGTTGTAAATAAAAATATTTATATTCAACGTTTTAAAGCATTGTAGTATTATTGAGCAGTATTATTATGATTATCAGTAGTAGTAGTCTGCCTGAGCCTTAAATGCCAAAGGCTGTAAATAAATGGGAATTCAATTTAATACTAATAGTTGTAGTAACAGCTGTAGCAGATTTGCACCATGGGGCGCTGTCCGCGGAAAGTCCGGTTACGATAAAGATGGCGCAGCCCTAGAAAAGTCCCAAAGTTAGGGGCGTAGGCCGCCACGGGAATGTGAGTCTTGGTGACAGTCCCGATGACTTGTGAAAATATTTTATTTACCCCGCACCAACGGGCGAGCAAATCAGCTAGTAACTGATAAAGATAAATTTTGTATTTTAATGAAATGTCACGTGCACAAGATCCATTTATGCCTTGTAATTTACTATAAATTAACGAAACATAAAACGAAAAATACATGTGAAGTATAATACAAGCTCGTTCAAAATTAAAACATGAGAGCCAAATCTTATTGTTTGAGATTTTTCTGCGATTCAAGACGGTAGAGGTCATGTTGCCAATTTTAGATTCGGTACTCCACAAGCTACTAAAGATACTGTATAATTTGCCGAAAATTAAGAGAAATTATGAATGAAGGCTAGTTGTAAAATTGTGTGATGTTCGTTGGTGAATTTTTTGCTTAACACCAAGAAACAAATATTAAATATACATCAACACAAAAGTATTTTATACAGTTGTGAAGAAAAAATATAATGTGTAAACGGGTTTATCGAGGATCTGAGTATGATACTGAACCAAATATTAGTTGGTATTTCAAGAAAATCAGAAGTTCAAGCTTAATTAAATGTTTTGTTTTCAAAATTATTTTACTTAATCTTTTTTCTAAACCAAGAAGTCCATCCTTTAAAATACACTTAAAGTGAAATAAAAGGATTATTTGAAGCAATTTAGGAGAATTAATGTGGAAATAGAGGGGGATCCGTTTCAGGCTTAAGCAGCAAGTGCTGTGAATCCTTACATAACCAGTCTGTCCGTCTCTCGGCAACTTCCAACTCAGTACTACTAAGACAACATAAAGCACGATGCCATACCGCCAAACGAGTGTTGCGAGATATTTGAGAAAAAAGTTAAGTGAACATATTGACGACTTCTTTGTAGCAATAAAGGGACATCTGCTGTTCTGTTAACAATTTGCCGGAACAACGGGACACACGACAAAAACGATAGTCCCCTTAAAAACAGGACGTCCAATCATCCTACTATAAAGGCCCGTAGCACCATGAATACAATTTAATACAATAAATTCATGGAGAGAATACATTTAACCGCATATTTCTCTTGCTTCATTGAAACAAGCAGACAACAGGTTCGCTTTTCTGACGATTTTCCCTCACTCGTAAGGCAATGAAAATCGTCCTATCAACAGTTAGCTAACACTAAGGATAATTTAATTTAAGTAAATTAATCACGCCGTTTTGCATTCGGGGAAAAAATATTTAGGGCGACAAGGCGATTCGAAATGACAACTCTTTGCTTCGCGGTCGGCAAGCTTAACTACTACGCCACAGAGGGCCCCTGCTCTATCGTACATTCATCAGCGTTTATTAGCACAGCATTGAATGACAGCCTTCACTTCTAAATTTCAAACCAATCTTGTGTCTTTCTTCTCGCCTTGTCGGGGATATAATAGTTTATGCTAGATGATTATGCAATGCATATATTGTATCTGTAACTTTTGTTTGTGTAATGTTTTATTTGAAAGAACATTGTCTGTAATCTCAGTTGCTGGTAATACTAAAGATATACACTGTTTCATAGAGCCAAGAGAAATATCCCTTCTATCCTCTGAATTTCCCTGTCAATTTCCCTACGTTGCCAAATCTCTCAGTTTTGGACTTATTTTCTTTTAGATCATTTCTTCTTGTTTGTTTTCTCGTTATTTTTGTGACAAAATTTCAGGAAATATTAGTTTTTACATACTTCAAGTGTTTAACAATTAAGAGAACGCCAGAATTCTAGGAGAAAAATATTTTTCAAAAACTGTCAAAAAGAGACATGCGAAAAAAAATTGAGCATGAGTGTACATCTAAAAAACATTTAACACATGTTGCTGATATAAAGAATTATTAAATTACACCTTTGTATTTAATGCTCCGGTTCTACTGATGAGGCACAAAGGGTGTGCTTCTGAGCCATTAATGTGAATTCATTAAGTTCATGAAGTCATCTCACAAACATTAAGTCTATAAAATAATAAACATAGTTACATAACATCAACACATAAAAAGTACTTACTTGAATTCGTATCCTAATAGACAATTATATCAGAATAATTGTGTTTTGTAACACTGGTACTGTGACTTGCAGGGCATTAATTTTATTTTCATTCGTGAGAGATGTACGTCCATCCCTTTCTTCCAATTTGTTTATTTTGCACTTCTATTCGAAAATAATGAACACAAATCCATTTGCGACCAGTGTTTCCCTGGTTGCAACTTTTCATCTTAAAATTTTCAGTTTGCTAAAAGTAACATCAATGCCAAAGTCAAGCAAGTCGATATTTAATACCGTTTCTCGTAAACAAATTGCAATCACGCAAGTCGATATTTAATCGGGCTCCTGGTTACCAAAAATGACCCGGTTTGATATGAGGGCTTATATAAATATATGCAATCGAAATCAGTTGAAGTATTGATGGTCCAGGAACTTGTGAAGATGGAATATGCGGAAAATTCCGGTTATTGTGGCCATTTTCTCTAAAACCACGAACTCCACCTCACATATATATTATGCAAAAGTTTATAATCATACGGTCTTAATTAGTTGGACCATTGAGGTTTCAGGAGCGAAATGACGTGATCTTCTTGGTGATCTCAACACTCAACAACGACCATCGATTAAAAAAAATAATTAAAATGATAATTTTATTAACTAGCGATAAAACAAACTGAACTGAAAACTACGGATCTGTCGTTTGTCTTCCTATCTCGCGTTGCTAGATAGCTAGATCGCTTGCAGTGAAATATATATTTAGCCGCTTTTTGCTAATGTTTTATATTTGAAATGTTCTTCCGTTTCCTACAAATGTTATTATCCACAGATATCTTGCGTTGCTAGATCAATGGTAGATCTGCTAATGATATATCACATATAGTGACTCGTAGGGTAGCGAAATATTACTAGTCCATTATAAATTCAAAATATTCACCACTTAGTCCCGGGCGTCGTTAGAGGGGGAAGGAGGGCCATGTCCCTCAATAATTTTCCGTTATGTCTAACGTCGCGAACTTATCGGCATTTTACCGATAGGACCAAACAAATTGTTGATACTTTGTTGAAAGCAGAACTCTATATCACCTCTTTGTAATACTTATTTATTAGTCGGCAATTTTGAGTGACAAGTTGTAGAAGTTCTGAGTTTAAATGCATGGACGAACTTAACCTTACATTCGCAAATGAACAGAAGTCAATTTCGATAGAAACACTATAGGTGTCCTTACTAGGGACTAGGATTCTTTGGAGAGAGAACCTGTTGGTAGCAGAGTTTTCTAAGGTGTGGAAATGCAATATGTTATACTTCGGCCCCTAAATGAACGTCTCTGCATGTGTTAGTTTAGCTCAATAACCAATAACATATTTGATTCCTTTCTTCTAACACGAGTAGCTAAATTAACTTTGCTTTATATCAATCATAGCTTTATTAGGGCAGGATTTAACTTTTTTGTTGTATTACATGTTGAAATTAATTTATTTTATGGAACTATAACTAGCAATTTATGCTTAGAACCTACTGCACTGAGTAGTCTGCGAATCACTAAATGTCATGCCGAGGGCCACATCTGGTAGACCTTGAAGATTGTATTTGGAGGGTAGATCCTGGGATTTTATTTCGGGGACAAAGAATACAATTTTCTTAAGAGTACTTTTTTCTTATAACTTAATTTTTAAGTGTTATTATCGGGTTTCGGTGATGGGGAATATATCACCCCCTCCCTTCCTGGGTTCGTCCCTGTGTTCTTGAATGCCTATGAATGAAAATTTTTGCACTATAGACTATGAGTTACTAATCATTAAATTTTTATAGCATATTAAACCAAACCAAACCAAAATGCGCAGTTAAAGAAATAACTTGAGGATGTGAAATGTAGACCCCCCCCAAATATTTAAAAGCTAACGACGCCTATGAATTTGAATTTATTTTAAAGCCTTTAGGCAACTATGGCTCAGGCCGTATGGATGATGATGGGATGAATTGGTGGTACGAAGAAAGTGGGAGCACCCCGAGAAAACCCACGCACATGGTGTTTGTCCACTGCACAGTTCATAAGGCATGAGCAGGGATCGATCCGACGACCCCTAGCACCAGAGGTGAGCGCTCTACCATCTGAGCCACCATGGCCCCACGACGCCTATGACATAGTTCGGTCCGATTCATCGCATTTCAAACCCACGTACATGCTTTATATAATGCCGTAAGTATAATTTTAAACCTGCCGTAAGTATAGTATAAAATCTGATTAGAAATACAAAATTGAATTTCTTAATAATCATTATGCACAAAGTGGTGTGACGTAAAAATTTACTTACGTATTTTACCATCCGTAGTATCAGTGAAACAACACTTATAAAAAAAATAACGTTTCAACATTGGTAAGGTCTTCATCAAAATACACGTACAGAACTTAGAAAGTAGAGCGGAAAGACAGGAGAAAAGGGGGGGGGGGATTACACCAAAGTTAGTTTAATGCTACTGCGTGTTGGTTAAAAAATAGAGTTGCTATATAATATGAGATGTAACGACTACTGAGTTTGGTATTTTAGAGGAAAAACCAGTGAATTTGCATCAATACGAATATATTTTTTTATCTCTAATTTCCATACGTGTAAGGTATAGGCAAGGGGTCCAAGAAAAAGTTACGGGGGGTGGTCCACTATCACCCCAACCCCCCCTGTGACTACGGGCTTGCCACTTACAACTACGCAGACGTTTTTCTCCATCAGTTAGAAGAAAGAAATGAATCAACCATTTTTTTTTAATTTACAAGAATACCTGGAATCTGAGCAGTACACGTAGATCAAAAGACCGTTCTGAATATTCAGTAAAAGTCTAGTTTTCTTTCAAAAAATAATAAAAACGTTATACAATTTTTGTTAATTTCCCACAAAAAAATTGATTTCCTTCTTCCAACTACCGATTCAAACTGCCCTATGGTAATTGAATTATCGCAACTGACATGCAGTCAAAAGATTTATATCTTAGCCTCCCCGAAGCAAACCATATCAATTCATTTATACACTCTTGCCTTAAACGTAATAGAACTGCTGATTACATAATCATCATTTAAGTAGCAGACTTACCTTGAAGTAAGAAAATAATTCCTTCAGCTACACACTTTGCTGTATAAATTACAATCTGTATAAATTATAATTTAAAAATCTTTTTGTCTCGTTTTTGTATTCACTATCGCGGAATTGGCATATTGGTCTCATCTACGGTATTCAACCTTTTTTCTTTTTTTACAAATCGTTATTCTTTTAGACAATGCTTAATTTGCCTATTGGTTTCAAATTGTGAATTTAGTTAAGTATGCTCGTAAGATATGAAGTTATGGGCAAGCTCTTCCATTCCTTAATGTGTTTATAAAATAGACACTATGCTAATGATTTTGCACAAAATCTATTGTGATTAGAAAATGAAAATCCTCATAATAAAGTTTCTGACATTCGATGATCCTTGCGTTGTGTTGCTGAGGTGGTGTTTCAGTAGATAATGTGACAGCTTTAATAACATTTGGTTTTAGTGCTATTATATGGCCTTGAGGCTGCTTCTTAATATTTGGTAGTCTTGCTATAGGTGTTATGCAGGTAGTCTGTAACTTACGTTGAGATCGGACCAGAGGAAGAGGAGATATTTTTTTAAAATTATTTTTTTATCCGCCATTTTATTATTTGTTGACCGGCTCGTAACCGACGATAGGACCCGGTACTAAGAACCCGCTCTGCGCCCGTGAAACCCCGTATCGTGGAAGATTGCATTTTATTAATCTGATAATTTTTTTAGTGTATCAGATAATAGTTTTATTATGAAATAATGTTTAATTCATCATTTAAGGTAAATGTGGTTATGTGATGCATTCTGAACGTACGATTCTCTGGACTGCTACTCTTAGACTATCAGTGCTTAGAAAATAAATTTTTGTCTGGTTGCTTTGTTCTAGAGTGACCAATGGAGGACGTTTTCTTTAACTGAGGCTTCAGACAATATAATTGGCTAAAATTGTGGTACGTTAATTTTCTTACAAATGAAATTTTCATTGTGTTATACTGAGTAAATTTCTAGAAATTTCTGCGTTTCGAAGCTGCGATGAAAGATTGCATGTCGCTGTTTGTAGTCAATCGTTTCTGAGTGATGTGTAATAAAACATACTGAAGATAGAAAAGCACCGTACAATTTTTCATTTGAAGTGTCATCCTGATGACGTTTGTCTTTGAAAACAGATCTTTTCGGTCTATCATAATTTAAGAATTACTGTTATAAATAAGCACTTAGTTGGAGAGATCTTATAAATATGATTGTCAGTTCATTGGCATAATTATGATGAAAAGGCACTAAACTGGAGGTCAGCCTCATAAATAACATTCGTTTTGAGATGGATTTCTGGTGAATGCTAGCATGTCATTAACCAAAGTTTATTGATACCGCTGTTCTGTCGGCATTGAGATATTTTGGAAAATTGTTTTTAAGTTTACAAAGGAACCTGAGATTTATGATTGTCTGAGGCGGTTTTAGGGACTCAGAGAAGCTTTTATTACTAACTTGACCATGTTACGGTATTTCAAATATAGGTTTGTCTATAGATTTTGAATATTTGCTAATTGCTTTTTAACGGGGGTCGGTAATGGACGTTCGAAATGTAACTGCGTCTTTTGTTTTCTTGTGTATCAGAAGTGTACATGAATTTATGACCGCTAGCAGACAAACTGTACTTAGCGGAAACCTTCTAAAGCTTATCAACTTTAGAATACTTTTGTGGCGCTGCTGACGAAAATTCTAGAAAGAAGTTGCACTTATATAAATACTTTGAATCTATCCTTCGGGTTTTACTAACTGTTTAGTTTTCTGCTGAGAAGTGTTTGAATTGTGTTCTACGTTCAATTTGCATCTTCTGTTACAAGATTACTAACATCTGAGAAAAAGTAAGTAGTTTTTTTAAATTATGTTTAATAGACCTTGAAGAACATTTTTATATAACATCACATTTTAATTAGTGCGAATCAAAAACATAATTGCCCCAGTCAAAAATTCTGGATCATTATCAATTTTTATTGTCTTACGATTAGTTTCCGAAATGCTTGCCTACAGGACTCGAACCCAGCACATTTGAGTGATTGGATTTTTGCATTTTGATGATAGAATTGAATTTGGAACTTGAACTTGGCTAATTTAGATTCTGTTTTGTAAAAGTATTTAGTAAAATTTGATCTCACCCACGGAAGAGGGATAAATTTCAATAAAATAGTTTATATTTCTTTACATCACATTAATTTCTATGCCCCTCCATAATGTGAAACAATTACTTTAATACGAAACTATAGCGAGTTTCCATTTGAAAATACACAAATAGTTTTCACTGATGGATAGCAATTGAACTTACAGTTTGTTAATGTAGACTGGGGGAATGCTTGCTAAATTATTTGAATAATATAGTTATGGTTGATGTTCTGTCCAAAGGCACCTTTTTACCTTAAGGTTTAGTTGAAGCAATTTTCATTTAGAAGTGTCTTGATTTACTTGTCTTAAGATTGAGAGGGAAAGATTAACCCAGGAATTTGCATTGTTCAGAAATTAAATTATATTTTCAGTTATAGTCTAATGTGTACCTTTTTAGGTGGATTTCGAAGAAAAATATACCTATTGAGATCGGTACGATATCTAAATATATATATATATATATACACATCCCACTATCATTGCGAGTCACTTACATTTACTGTTTGCCGTCATTATGGGACCCCGGTGTTTCTGAGATCCGTATTCGGATCTTACTTTACAAGCCGTGTTATTCGTACTCTACAACGTCCAAGTACCTCAAAAAACTTCACTTGTAAAATTGGATCCGGGATTCCATTTGATATAAAAGTGCATACAAAATGTATAGTTTAAGTTCCTGCACATTCCGTGCGTGGCGCTGCCCTCGCTAATCGTATAAAAGTGTATAGCTTTTTTCACTCATGCCATGCCTTTACTAGAATCCGCATAGACGTTGGCAAACCTGACGCATCATTTAACACACACTTAACTGCGCATGCGCTTATTTCACCCACCAGTTCTTGCTGTCTTGTTCCTCACAACGTACAGAACTCCCAGTGTCTATGTGTGTGTGCGTGTGTGTGTTTTGCACATACATATTGAAAACAGTGAAGGGCTCCTATTTGGATCACGAGAAGAGGGTTGGGTGATAAAAGAGCAAACTTGACCTTGGCGTTCCATTCGGAAAGGACGAAAGGTGATAGGAACCAAGTTACGAAGCAACACGGCAGAAATTAAGGTCACGAGGCCATCTTAAGTAGCTCTGTGTATTCTTATGGGTTTAGTGCAAGAACCCCTCGCAATCAAAAAATAAATTGTAATAACTCTAAAAGTATAAATGATATGGAGAAACTGAAAACAGTTTTAGTATGAGAGTCTCCGGGAGTTTTCAACCTCAAATATTGATGGTCCTCCGTGAAGTTTTGGGTTTGACGCCCCCCGCCCCCCCCCTATTCAAACACAGTAGGGGTAGAAAAAAGGAAAAAGATTTGGATTCAGCGAGCTTCAAAATGGAAGTAAAGAACAATTTGGGGTGTAAGTTTTAGGTCCCTTGATAGCAAAAACTAAACTAAGGGACTTTATATCCCGCTCCTGTCTGTCCGTCTGTCTGTCTGTTGCAAGAAATTATATCTCAGGAACCAGAAGACGTAGGAACTTGGTTGGGGTGTCATTTGAAAGCTCTCGTTAATTCATTAGGATGGCTATCTTACTTTTTGTATCACTCACCCCCTATAGGGTGAAACGGGGGATTGGGGTACAACTCAGGCTCTTATATCTGGAACTAGAAGACTTAGTGACTTGCTTGACATGTCACTGGATAGCCCTCGTCAGTTCATTAGGATTGGCTCTCCTACTTTTTATTAGACAGCCTATAGAGTGAAACGGGGGATTCGGGTAAAACTTATACTCCTATATCTCAGGAACTAGAAGACGTAGGAACTTGCTTAAGGTGTCATTAGAAAAGTCTCGTCAATTCATTAGAAGCGGGTTTCTAATTTTTTGGTTTCACAGTCCCAGAGGCGTAATGGTATAAGGGGGGGGGTCAAAGCTATACAATTCCACATGCGTCCATCGATGTACCCCAAACTAAGAATTATCTTAGTTTGGCACTGGGCAAGGTCGTAAAGGTATTCCGGGTCCGACGTTGTTCTCCAGATATCAGTGTTGCCACTTTTTTCATTAAAAAAAAACCTTCTATACACTTCCACATAACAACATCAACTTGGCATTAACATTATTGGGGACAATGTAACAACACTGTGGCCCTAAGAACCCGAGTTTTCATTGTTGCCAACCTATGAGAAAATGCCACATACTTTGTGTTTCAGATGCTATCAAGGGACCGGAGCCATCGCGATTGTTAATTGAATCACAGCGCTAACTTGTTTAATTTGAGTAGTAAAAACAAGCCCGAGGGGAAATTAGAAACTACTAAATCTACCACATTATTAAAAGTAACATCAGCATGATCACATTAAAAAGGTTTCTGCTAA
>JAGDQP010015311.1:0-43054 GCA_022664845.1 Lepisma saccharinum
GTTTCAAATATGGCTAAATTTGTATTAGAATTATGGCTGAACTAAACAAACTATACGGATAGAATATATTCATGCATTTAAGATTTTACCGCACAATACTGTAATTGTGCTGTTCTAAAATTATAGAAAAAGAAAGTCCCGAATTATATTCTTTTTAAGAAATTGGTTGTGCTTGGTTGCATAACTTCCAAGGATATTATTTTCTATATATCCCCTCTCTTGAGATATTCCTATCTACGCTACTGGTGGGACTGATTAAGAAAAATATTATTTTCCACACTCACACTATTCGAAACTGCAGTTCACGATGATCGTCATTCATAAATTCTCAAATGAAAAAGGATCGTAGATTCCCAACAGGAACATTTCTATATTTAAAGAAAATGCTCTCCACATCCACAGATGTTAAGGGCAGATAGTTAAGGTGAACGAGGTCTCCAGGTGAAAATTCCTTTTTGTAAAAGTCCCAATTGAAATGTTTTCCTTGTAAAATATTTTCGCTCTTTAACATAGTTCTCTAAAATTCTCAGTTACTCCTAGTCCAATATTTCCTCCACACTCTGCAGATGTTCCTCGACGTTTTCTTATTTTACCTGCAACTGTCGGCATGCTTTCACTGAGTTTTTCCTGTGAAGTAATTGTGGCTGCCAATATGGAAAAGTTGCTCTTAATATGAACCAGACGTCCTTTCAAATCCACCTTAGCCACCGGATCTTGAGAAAATACGATAGCAGTTGCAGATCTATTAAAACTGTCCAGAATTGATTTTATTACGTCAAAAATATAAAAGTTCTGTGGACCTCGCTCGCCTTCTTCGTGGTAAGTTCCTAAACCGCTTCCAGATGTTAACCGGGTGGAGAAAGGAGCAAGCAACATTTTGTTTTGTTTTTTGTATGTTTAAATGTGTGAAATGTATGTAAGTAATTTCACAAAAAGAAAAATGATTAAAATAATAGAGTAAATAATTTTTAAAATGCCCAAAATATGACCTAAAAACAAGAAAATTGCCAGTAAACCGAAAAACGGTAAATTAAAATGCAAAATAATAGAAAATAAAAATAACGTATTCTGCTTCAGTTTTACAGCGAAATGAGTTTTGCTTATGGTCAGCATCGTTCCCAAACATTGAGAAAAAAGAGGATATTTCATCAAATTCAGAGCTCTACTAATTATACTGTGAATAACTTCCGCCATTCACATACAGTACAAAATGCTCTTATTCTGAAAAAGTAGTTTGTTTCATTGACGAAATTATTACGTTTTTGGTAAATTTCGTATTCATACTGGTTTTATCACAAAATGCTTTTAGAGGTTACTCTGATAAGGCTTACATCAGATTGCTGCGAAGCCGTAACGTTCGTACTTTTACCTTACTACGGCCCTATATTATATTTTTCGGAAATGTTATTGAATTTTTATGTGTAATTTTTCCAAATAAACATTTTTGGTATCTACATAAAAATTCATATTCGGAATTGTTTTAGCGCAAAATTGCGTCTGCTACTCTGACGCAAAAGTTCCAGAGGTTCCTAAATTCGAACGCCCGCAGAAACTGTACTAGTTACGGGTCGAAAATGAAACTTACAGGGTTTGTTACAAGTATCTAACTCTAACAGCCTACCAAATTTCAAATTTTTTTGAAGCAGGCGTTTTTGAGAAAATGGCGCTTGAAATACCTCAATTTCCTATATTTCGCCCCTTTTGCAAGTCGAATACTAAAAACGTAAGCGAGTGACGTAAGACGTGAACCGTTCTTTATGAACTTCGATATGCCTTTTGTACAATCAACACGAAAAAGCAAAACAATTACGTTCCTAACCACGAAAAAAAAGTACTTCAAAAATTGCAATTTTCGTAAAAACCTCCATTTTGAAATATCGAGTTCTCGTTGGTGTGACGTCATATGTAGGCAATTATTACGTCATTTCATTAAGAAATAACTATATGTGAAAGCAAGCTCATGCTCTTACCTTTTACGCGGTGTCTCATATTTGTCCTGAAAGTGGCTGAAAACACAAAATTACCAACAATGCGAAATTTAGGGTAAAACTTGGCAGCCCTGCAACTCCTTTGGACATTTTTTTAGGGAGAAACAAAAGTTGGGGTGGTACTTCTATCTGGTTAAGCTACCCATAAAAATAATTTGAACAAAATATGAGACTATGAGGGTACAACTACTGCATGGATTGAGATGGAACTAGACTAAATTAAATTAGATATTTTGTAAATAAAGAAACTAAAGCTATGAACTTTTTTAGTGAGTACATGTAGCTAATGTTTCCCGTGTATATGGTTTTCGTAGAAATTCAGAGCAGTGTACTTATTTAAATGTGTCTCAATTTACTGGTAGCTTAACTGTTTGCTTTCATTGTGATGCAGATTTCATAATATGACTCAGTCTTCTCATTAGCGATTATAGTGTTAATAGAAAAAAGTTTTGTTTGGCATCTTTGGTATGGATTTAGTTCCTTCCTCTCTTTTTTAATATATATGTAAGAATATCATGTTCTGTTGAAGCGCCTAAGTTTGCAATCGATGCTTGGGTTGGTTAAAACTTGATTTGCATTGGCCACTTTTTTTTTTAAATTTTATTGATGAGAATTTCATTCACTCGTCTTTGTAGTTAACATTTAAAAATAACGTTTCAATATTGCGATCTAGGTTTCCTTTTTTAAAACAATGGTGACGGAGTGTATATACCTGGTATTAAAGAAAACAAACTGGGTTCTGGATTTAGAAAACGAAACTAAAGCTTCCTATACAATCAGACTACAGCGGGTTGTCTTTGTTCTTATTTTTTTAAATTCACTTGCACTTTTGTGTAAAACTTTACACTGACAGTTGCATTTATTTTTACGTTATACAAGGTAGGATTCTGGTGTTAAAACATGATAAAATAAATTTGGAAGAAAAAGCATTCTTTCAAAATTAGTGATGGGGAGAGCAAGAAAATTTTAACTATCAGGGTGAGTTATCATCAATATTCAATTTGTTATTAATTACGAAGGGTAGATCCTAAGCGTCTGGGTTGATGGTAAGTTTTAATATACTGGCTGTTTGGTTAGAAATACAGAGATTTTATCCCTGGTTGAGGTGATATTCGGGATCAACAACCAGGGATGAAATCCTCACGCACAGGGGAAAATCCCCGGCATCCCCGCTGGCAAATCGAACACTGGTTATCATTTCGATACTTCTATTCTCTTTACAAATAATGTTCTTGTGCAGTCTAAAGTCAACAATGTATGTTTGAAGACAGCCAATTTAATGTTATTTGAAGAGCCTTTCTTAAAACAGAAAAAGCAGCCGTAGTAGTAGTAGTAGCACTAATAATAGATATAGTAGTTGTATAAAAAGAAAGAGGAGTAGTAGAAAATTTAAGCCTAGGGAAATTTCTTTTTTTAAAAAAAGGCAATTTCTGATGGTTCAATAGGGAAATTCAATACCGACCATCTGGCAACACTGCGCGTGACACTAAATTCCCAAACAAGAATTCCTACGCCGCATGCAACAGAGATTCAGTCTCTTAACGTCGAAAATTTTCGACGTTATGAGACGATTTGAGTTTCGACGTTGTGTCACAAATCTCTTTTTCGATGCTATGAGATTCGACGCTATGAGACTCTTTGAGAAATCTTTCGATGTTTGAGACGATTGCAAACTTTGCTTTTTCCCGCCTTTTTTCGACGTTATGAGACTATCTGAGTTTCGACGTTGTGTAACAAATCTCTCTTTCGACGCTATGAGACGGCTGGTGTCTCATAGCATCGAATCTCATAGCGTCGAAAGAGAGATCTGTAACACAACGTCGAAAATTTTATGATGCCGTCTCATAACGTCGAAAATTTTCGTCGTTATGAGACGATTTCAGTTTCGACGTTGTGTCACAAATCTCTCTTTCGACGCTATGAGACCCCGCTGTAAGGCAAATATGTTATAGTATTTAAATGCTGATGGTGCCATTTTCTTGTCGCTGAGATCTTCATTCAAATCGTTATAATCCAGAATACATGTAACATCGTTTTCTATAGATAGAAGAGCGAGATCTGGCAGCCGGGTAATGGTCTTGTCTTGAGTAATGATATTCCTTAGGTAGGCCTGGATCAGCTTCAACTTAAGAAAGCTCCTCTCGGCAGACGCAAGAGCAAGGGGAATCATGGCTATTATTCTCAGTGCAATATAATTGTTCGGGTAGATTTCACACAACCCGATTTTACTATACACTTATTTCCACACAAAAAAAGGTAGTTCCTAAAACGTGGCATCTACGCAATGAACTATATGGCCAACCTACTGTGATGTGATCAACAAATTTCAATTCGAAAATAAACAAAACGCAATAACCAAACAGTAAGATTCCTAAATTATTTGTATATAATATTGAACTACATCTAACTAACTAAACTAACTCTATGGCTTATGGAACTCGCAAGTTCATCGCCACAGTATCAAACGTTCGCCATTGGTTTCTGTCCTGGACAATATCAAACCAGTTTTCATCACGAACACCTACTTCTCGAATATCTCTTCTAATATTGTCCTCCCAACGACATCTCGGTCTTTCGAATAGCCTCCTTCCAACCAGGCCTTCCAACCAGGATAGAATATAATCTTCGTTTTTCCCACATCTGAGCTACGTGGCCTGTCCACCTTAGTCGACGCGATTTCATGATTTTTACATCTGGTGAATCATACAGTCCGTGGAGTTCTTCATTATGCATTCTCCTCCACTCTTCAGTCATCTCGTCGCGTTTCGGCCCGTATATCTTTCTCAAAACCTTATTTTAAAACACACGTAATTTATGTTCATCTGCTAGGGTCGTACTCCAACTTTCGCAACCGTAAAGTATTGCCGGCAAAATAACCGTTCTGTATATTTTCAATTTCAATTTCTTTATATTAATCGCGATGTTAGAAGTTTTTGGACTGAATAGAAACATGCGTTCCCCGATACTAAGCCACTTTTTATTTCTTCCGTGACCATTTTTGTTTGTAACGTATTCTCCCAAGTATTTAAATTTGTTTACTTTCTCTATGACCTCATCCCTAATTCTTATGTTTTTATTTCCTTCATTCCCTGTGTTTCGGCTTGTTATCATGTATTTTGTTTTATCTATGTTTACCTGTAAATGTATTTCATCGCACGTTTCTACTAAGACATCGGTGTTGCTTTGTAGTGCATCTTTTCGTCTCCTATTAAATCTACATCATCCGCGTATACAAACAGTTGATTCAAACCATTCAATGATAGTCCCTTTTTGTCCCCTTTAGTTTTTAAAATCGCATATTATAATGCAAAGTTTAACAGTAATGGAGACAAAGCATGGCCTTGTTTATATCCGTCGGTCGTTGAGACACATCTTCACTAGTTGAACCAATTTTTTCGGAATTCCAAATCGTATCAGGATACTGTATAACTTTTCCCTTTTGATACAATCATATGCTTTCTTAAAATCAATGAATAGCTGGTGAACCGTCCCATTGTATTCCCATTTTTTTCTCCAAAATTTGTCTCAAGGTGTAAATCTGGTCCAACGTGGATCTGTTTCTTCTAAATCCACGTTGGTGATCTCCAATTATTTCATTTACGTATGCACTGAGAGTGTTAACAGAATATTACTTAATACATTGTAACAGGTTGGAAGTAACGAGATTCCGCGGTAATTATTACACTCCGATTTATCGCCTATTTTGTAAATTGGAACTATTATTGAGGGTTTCCACTCCTTTGGGAGCTTCTCTTTTCTCCATACAGCACTTATCAATTTATGTAGTTCCTTGATTAGTGCCGTTCCTCCTCCTTTAATTAATTCGGCAGGGATGTCTATTCCTGATGATTTGAATTTTTTCAATTTTTTTTACCGACATTTCCATCTCGATCTCGCTAGGTTCGGGAATCCACGGTTCTGCGGTATGGATTTCGAATTCCTCTGTTTGTTCCCCGTTGTGTACATTAAGAAATTTGTCGAAATAACTTCTCCACACATCGACAGTTTTAGTCGGATCCGCCTGAAGATCTCCACGTTCATTTCTAATCATTCCTAACCTCGGCTGGTAACCTTTTCTTAACGAGTTTACCCCTTTGTATAGATCTCGTATGTTATTTGTGTTCCCGTTTTCCTCTATCTCCTGAATCTTCTGCGTCAGATATTCTCGCTTTTTGTTTCTGAGCCCGCGTGTGGCGTTTCGTTTCGCGTTACTGTAGTGGTTGGTATTTGCTTCGCTTTTATTACTTAGACATCGTTGCCTTGCTTGTTTTCGTTCCTCATGAAGCTTAAGGCATTCTTCATCAAACCAATGTTTGTTTTTCTGTTGTTTCTTCTCACGTACACGTTCCTTCGCTGCGCTGTTAATTGTTTCTCCAATTGCCTCCTACATCTTACTTACATCAATTTCATTATTAATATCATCATTATTATTATTGGAGTCGGGTAGGATTTCGAACCTATTTGAGAGTTTGAGTTGGTAATTGCTTTTATGCTCGGATTATTTAATCGTTTCACTTCGAATTTCTGTTGTTTAGACCCCTTGCTTTCTCTGTTCACGACATAACTTTTCCCTTACTTTTGTGATCACTAATTGATGGTCGAAACTACTGTATTTTAGGTGAGTCCAGGCAGGCAAAACTACAAAAGATTTGTCGGCAGCGCGGGGTCTCTCTGGGCCCACTGATTCCAGACACCAATAAAAAAGCAATTTATTTGTTCGAAATCCTACATACAAGATATAAGAACGAAAGGCCATATATGGGTTTAAATATTTAGTTTCTAATGGGTTGACAGGCAGTTACAACCTAAGGCCATTACTAGTTTAAGGATTGTCGCTCGATTAGCACTCTTCCGGGAAAAGAGAGTGAGTCTTATTAGCCTAGGTAGCATTAAAAAACTGGTGTTGTCGTGCTTTTTCAAACTCTGTTCACGCCGGCCATTATTCAAAATTCTACCCTAGAGATAAACAAACTTGTGTGACTTGGTTAGTCCAATGGAAACCTAACTTAGGGGGACGGAGTCCGGTGTTTGAACTGGGGTGTTCGAAAGTCCGAAGTCAATCCCGGAGTTACTTGGATTCCAGCAAAAAGAACTCTGGAGTCGGGATGGAAAAAAATGTACAGGGACGCTTAATTCACGAATAGTTTCGTTTAGAATGCGAGTATGGCAAGTACCCATTGATTCCGCCAGGACTTCGAGTTTGGGGGTAAAGTCAAAATTGGGCGGGTGTAAGTGGAGTTTTGCACGGTTTCTACCGATTTTTGACCTTAAAAAAATTTAAGTTGGGGGTGTTCTTGACATTTTTTGGGTGTTTTACCCCCCACAGGGGGCGGTTCTAACGGAATCAATGCAAGTACCGTCTATTAGTTATGATAGCATTAATGTCACTCCTTCTACAACATAATCAACCGAACTTGTCAGCAAAGCCCTGACCAGAAAGTGAATTTAATTTTTTCTCTTAAATTTTGCCAAAAGTCCTTTAAATTATTATCGCTTTTAACTAGACAATGTAACGCACAAAAAGTACCGGTACTCATGTATGTACGGCTCCCAGAAGTCCTGATTTTGTTTGTCAAAATATAAAATTGTCTAATACATACTTTATACGCAAGAAATATGTTTGAAAAATAAATAACAAATTAAGTAACACAAAGAGACAGTGTTACTCAGGTCCACATGCTCTCTCTCTCTCTCTGTGTCTCTCTTCCGCACTCTCTGAGTCGTGCTATTACCAAACGTATACGATAATGTTAAACGTAAATGTTGAGCTAAATATTGAAAGTAAAAGAATGACAATAATATATTTCATGATATTACCATTCTGTCTTTTTAAGTTTTTTGTATGTGACATTTACTACATTTATTGTCGTCTTCCGAAAATCATCGTTTTAGTATTCTCAGTAGCAAAGGAAATTCAGAATAGTTCCCTGTACTTAATGTTTTAAATTTACACAAATTTTGAATAGAATTATTGTTTTATATTCTGTTTTAATGTTGTAAAAAAAAAAAAAAAAAAATCTGAAATGCACATCTTTGGGGCTTCGACTCCCAACCCTTTACAGTATTTTTATTTTTCATTGTGTTTCACATTCAACACTGACATAGTTAGCTATTAGTGAAGGAAAAAAAGGTTATGGACTTACACTATAGCATCTTGCCCTATAATAGCAATGTTGCTTTCACACGGTGCACTACTGCTAACGTTAGGATTTATCGTAGCAGAAATTCTTCCGTATCATGCGGACCTTATGAGTCAAATTGCGTTAGTGTTAATTGACAAGACGTCTGTTCGGACAGTTCTGGTCTGTCAGCTATCTGATTACCTAAAAAAAAAATGCGATTTAAAATAATACGCAAGGGTCCCGTGTGCGGTGTGACCTTCCCTCAATGACGAATAGTATCAAAAAAAGGAATAAAAGATACATTTTAGTAATTTTCATACAAAGAGAATTATATAATCTCATCACTGGACTATTCAGAAGCCATAAGAGAGTTCTGCTCCAAGAGAAGTAGAGAAAGGGCTTTTTAGGGTGGCTGCAATAACTATATGAAAATGTTTAATATTTAATGTGGCTTTTTTTAAAAAAATTTTACTACTACTGCCGATGTTGCCATATACCTCTCTTCACTGGATGTTGTGCTCAGGCCCGCCGCCAGCCACAAAGAATAAGAGGTGTCAAGAAAAATTAGGGAAGGGCTTGAGCTTACAAAAGTACATAAAATTAAATATATGTATGGGGGTAAGGAAAATTTACAGGGGCTCAGCTCACCCCCTGGCTGCGGCCCAGAACTTTCACTATGTGAGAGAGGATTGGGTACCTAATCAGTCACGATCAATTAACGTAGAGTGTACTTATGTAACATAGACACAAAAGAAAAAGGGTCCAGATTTTCAAATAAAGGGACGTTAAATCAATTAGTTACGATTTTGAGAAAACTTAGAAAAATGTCGTAGATATAATATTGAGAATAGAATTTGTAGTTTGTCACAATTTTTCGTGACTGAGAAATTTGTGTCACGGTTATTGATATTGCTCATATCAGCTTTAGAAACTTTAAAGATTCTTTAAATGCTTCCCCAAGCTATTTTGAACGATAAAGTCGAACAACTTCTGACATTGATCGAAATTCTTCTGCCGAGTGGATTCAGTTCAGGAAGACAAAGATTTTCTTTGTCAAGGAATGTATAAATTGAACATAATTTCCCCACAGTTTGTTTTGAAACATTGCAAAAGTAACTCGGAAATTTCACTGTGTAACGGGACCTTATAATATATCTAGAATAAAAACCTCTTTGTAATGAAAGCTTGTCGCTATATCGAAATGGTCCGCTACTTTAATAATGTTGCTGCTGTGTGTCCTTCCTCTCAACACAGAGCCTATTCTGTTTTGTCTCCGGCTAATTTTATTCTCAGGGCGAAAATGGATTCTTGGCTGGATATTCGTCGCACTAACAAATGATACAGGAAGCTTACGTGCCCCAAAGCTGCTACACACAGTGGGACGACTCAGCCTACCACCTGTTCCTGTAGAGCCAAACTATTATAAAGTGCTTTTCAGCAGACCGTGGTGCTTTGGTGCTGTGGTGCTTTTCAGCAGACCCCGGCACTCATAATAATGTGTCCCTAAACGCAGTTGAATGCTAAATAAAAAAGCAGTTAATAGGGAAGAGGTTTATTAAACATCACATTCTAATCTATGTTTTCCTCTACATGACGAAACCTAACATGGCCCTTTACATACTTGCGGCCAATAGTTCATATCGGTTTGACATTATTATTTTTTAACTAATCTAATATATCTTCATTCAAAACAATAATAATACGCAACTTAATCAATCTTATAAACGTTCTCTTAACTCATACCTCAAATACCAAACTCATGTGGTGTTTTTTAAAACGCCCGCCATTTGCAAAAAATAAATTATAGCGGTGACATCTATTGACCTACTCCCGAACTATTTCAATTACCACAATAATAACAATAAATTATAAAACGAACTAAATCGTAAATATCTCTTTGGAAAACAATTAAAACCAACTGATAATACTATTAAATTATAAAAGCATCGAAATTATTTAATTTCCTTTGATTTGCCTTATAGAACATACTAAGTACATATCAACTGGAGTAAACAGCGTGGCTGCCATAACGGGCTATGTAAATGTAAGGATTTTGCTTCGCAAGTAATCACATTGCATACTTCCCTTTCTTTCCTTACTCATTCCATTCTTCCACTCTTTCTCCTTTTTGATACCGTGTTTGTATTTTCTGTTGTTTCACTCGAACCATCAAGCTGGTCTTTAATATGCCTAATATTTGTTTCAAAGCCAAATGGAAAATAACCTTTTGTGCCAAGGAAGGGACAATTTCTCGATTTTAAAGTTGATTAAACAAAATTTCCCCAAGAAGCATTATTTTACTGAAAAAAAAGAAAGAAAGCCAGAAATTAAAACGGCTGCTAATAAGTGTTTTCTTGAGTACTTCAGGGCAATAAATTGTGTTTGATTTTTTTTCTACCTCAATCTTCATTATCTTATTCATGCACTGAATAATATCCTCGTTATGTTCAAAGACAGCATTTACGCTTCTGGACAGGAAGTTCCAATAGGAGGGCTCCTCGCTTCACTCCCACCTCCACTTTTAACATTGTTCAAAATATTTAAAAAAACTAATAACACTATCAAAAATGTAAGTTCATAGCGCCCCAAAGCTTACAAATTACCATAAAATACAATGGACAACGATTTCGAAATCTTGTCGATTGATTAATGCTGAGACTTCAATTAAATAATGACACCATAATCTTTGAAAACGTATCATTCATCAATGGACAAGATCTCGAGATCGCAGTCCATTGTATTTCATGTTAATTTGTAAGCTCTAATGGGCTATGAACTTACATGTTTGATAGTGCTATTAGTTTTTTAAATATTTTGAAAAATATTGAAAATGGGGGGATGGATTGGGGGACTACTAGAAAAAAAGTACACACGTCTTGCAAATTTGAGAAAAAAATATTACATTTCTATTTATAAAAGCAGGTTTCCTCATAAATAGATTCACTTGATGAGCGTAACAATGTATATACACAGCATTTGAAGTAGGACGATACAATGTCATAGCTTTAAAATTATGATTTTGCGATTAAAGTATCACGAGTCTCCCGCAATGACATCTGCCTAAAAGCGATACTGGATTAACTGCTGATGCTTCCAAAAATTTCATGAACATATGAAGACAGGAAGAAGAGAGGACACTTAATCTCGTTTATCCACTTCCAGTCTAAACCAATATAGACCAAAATTTCAGTTCTAACTCAGCTTTTCACGCTTGATATCGTTGTATGGCCCGTTTTTTATCCATGTCTTAATTTTTGCAAAAAAAAAGTAAACATTATTTGCAGTATTTTCTATTACATACAGAGTACAGTATACTATTATACGAATCATTCAGGATTTAATGCTTAAAAAAAACGGGTCGCACAGCAATAAGCAGCGTATAAACTTTAGTTATAACTGAAAGTTTGGTCCACATTGGATTAGACTGGAGGTGGGCATACAAGTTTAAATATTTGCTCTGGCGTCTATCTTCAGACACTAAGGAGACACTCCAATATCCAGAAAGTCGCGCGCGAGATTCAGCCTTCAATGTTTTTTTCGCTGTTGAAAGCATGAAGGAACATATACACGTTCGTACACACACACACATATATACACTCTCACACCCATATACACGCTCTCTCTTTCTTTCTTTCTCTCTCTCCCTCTCTTTCTTTCTTTCTCTCTCCCCGTCTCTTTCTTTCTTTCTCTCTCTCTCACACACACAGACAGACAGAGGGACAGAGAGAAAGAGAAAGAGAGAGAAACTGCAAGTAAATGAAGGAAATTAGCAGACGACTATTCTGCAGCGTGAGAAAAGGTCTTGTCGCATGCTGGCCACAAATGCCACGTTGTGGAAACAATGCACACTAGGAGGGGAGGAATGAGCAGAAGCGTCCTGCTTGCATTTGGCGTGCAGCGTCTCGAATCCTGTACTAATTGTGTTACAAATGCCAGTCCAACATCTAGTTGAGGGGAAGGCTATGTAGCGAGATAGGCGTTAAAGCGAGCGTGAGTGCATTACAACACCAAGATTAAACTATGAACTTGTGAAGTATTTTTTTTTTCTCTTCCTAAAGGAAACTATGGCTTTTTTGAACTCCGAAGGGGTAGAATATTATTTCATATTCTATATTTTAGAGTGATTGAATTAAAAATTAAATAACTTTAAGAAAGGGGGTATTACGCAACGGGGAAATAATAGCACCCACCGCCAGTGATTGGTTTAAGCCAGGCATGTTCAACTTCGGACACGGCAAATGCCGGCAACTGAGAAGCGAATGAGAACGCAGGCTTGTCACTGAAAAAGAATTAAGTTCGCGGGTCGTTTTGGATACTGTACAAACTCTTATCCGAGAATATTTTAGAACCCCAATTAAAAGAGCATTGCAGAAAAATATTCTTAAAAGTAATAGGAAATCAAATTTACTTATTGAGGGCTAGTGTTAATTTTACGACACTAGTTATTCCATGCACTTCACATGCCTTTGTAGCAGCAGCAGTCTCCGCTGGTCTCATATCCGACTCAACATCATGACCTCACAGTAAAATGAAATACCCTTCAGATTTTTTTTTTTTTTTTATAATGTTTTGTGATACTTTTTAACCACCACATCCCTGTCACCACATATGGATACGGGGGGTGATCCAAATTCTACATCCATCTTCCGACCCGAGACTGTTTCCCAATAAATAGTATTTTAGTTTCTTTCTGGTCTCGTGTATCTTTCTTTATACCTGTTTCAGCCACGGTTGTATGTGTTGGCTGGTTTAAACCAAGGTTAATAAACAATTGGTTTAAACAGAAAAAAAATGTAAAAGCAAAAAGGGGATGGGCGTATCGGGACGGGCTGTTACCGCCCATAAAATTTATTTTATAATTTTATTTAAAGGCAAGAATGCCACAAATAGTGTGAAGTTCATGGTGACGATTCCACATATTAAACCATCTGCGTTAATTTTAGATCATTTTCGCCTTGTAATCAAGGGGTCCCGGGTTCGATTCTCGATGGGGCCACAGAATTGCTCTAAAATGCAAACCAAGTACTGGTTCGGATGTCTTTATAAGCAATACGTCTTGTCCTTCATAACCTTGCTGTTACATATGGACGTTAAGCCAAAATATACGAAACGAAACCAAGTTGTAACTTTCTGTTTGCCTGAATGTTTGTTGTTTCATAGAGAAGCCAAAATTAAGTTTTCTTAAATATGTTGATACAAGTTGGGAAAATTTATCGCCTGCATCCAAGGACGTAGATTATTATTATTATTATGCAATTGCAGTCAAAGCAAAAATTCTAAATATTGCGTACAAGATTTTTTTTTTCATTAAAAACCCAGAAATGAATTTATTTAAATCAAAAGTATTTTCTGTATGTATGGGATGGATGGTTGAGAGC
Organism: Lepisma saccharinum; assembly: GCA_022664845.1. Lineage (NCBI taxonomy): Eukaryota > Metazoa > Arthropoda > Insecta > Zygentoma > Lepismatidae > Lepisma > Lepisma saccharinum. Next base: position 13,489 of record JAGDQP010015311.1, read on the forward strand.
CAGAGTGAACTGAAATAATTTAGTACTATCTTTATTCACGTCTTTTATTGATATGCAAATTAAGTTTATGTATTTCTGACTCAGTGAACTAGCTTGGACTAAATATGATCATGTACTCTGTAGTCTTTTGAAAATTTGCATTTATATTAATAATGCGTATAACTCGAGAAGTAGGTTTTCGTGATGAAAACTGGCTTGATGTTGCCACGATAGAATCTAATGACGAAAGTTTGTTACTGCGGCGATGAACTTGCGAGTTCCGTAAGCCATAGAGTTAGTAGTATAACTCTGTTCAGTGATTTCACTTGTGCAGGTTTCTATTCTCTTTGTTCTTCTGAAGTGACTTTGTATTGACAAGTATGCAAGATCAGTACCCTACAACGTATTTCAATCATGTGTCCTTCGTGGATGAGTCGCTATGTCTTCCTATATCTAGTAATACGTGATCGAACTAGTTGTGTGTTTTGCCATCTGGAAATGTCAACGAGTATTTGTGTATATTTTTGTGTTCAAAGTACGTTCTCTTTACTATTAGATCTTTACTATTATCGCGAACCCAAATAACATGTTAAATTTGCAGCAATTCCGCAGCAATACTAGCATTGTTAGTCTCCAAACGTGCAACAAATTTGGCATTCCAAAGCTGCAAACTTGCTACAATCTTGCAGGGCAGGAAACTTACTAGTTGTTGGATGCGAATTTGCTACAAACTTTGCACCCCAGACTTGCTACAAACCTTGTTTCTAAATATCTAGAGCGGTATGTTCGGAACAGATAAATTTTGAGATATGAGCAGAAAATGGCCGCCTTTTTTTTTTTTTTTGGCTATTTGAAGAGAAGCATTCTTCTTACCGGTGTATTAGTTAGGCTCACAATTCGTTTCCATCCTATAATTTATCAACATACTATTAACTGTGTTTCTCTTTTCTTACGTTAGAAACGTGGAACATGTAATGTCTGCTATGCCTATAAGGAACATGCTAATTTTGCTTTTGAACATTTGCAACTTTTCATTTTGATACAGTTTGGATATGTAACCTTTGCTATTTCTAAAAAAGAACAAGCAGAAAAAATATCATTGACTTATTTAGTTTGTATGTTCAATTTACATTAGTAGTCTGGAATGGAAGGTATGGCCTACGGTATCTGCTGGGTTTGTTACAATCAGTAATTCCGCCAGACTCCGGCCTCTGTGGGGGGTGTCAGCTCCGAATCGTCCAGACTAACCCCAACTTTAAAGTTTTTGCCGTCAAAAGTTGATAGCAACATTGCAAAATTACTTACACCCTACCAATTTTGACTACACCCCAAATCTCAAAATCCTGGCGGAATCCCTGATTATAATGTACTCGAAACCAATACGTTCAATTAGCCCCACCGAATTTGCACTCGAACCACACGCACACAAAGCATGTGTGTTACACTTTTGACATTATCCCAGATGTGTCTCAGAGCTTTAAAGTTTGTCTGAAAATTATAACTATTTAATTTGACCATCAACTTTGGCCTCCATTTTGCACGTGACTAACTGAATTTTCAAGCACCCGTCTATATATTCGAATTGCCCTGAAAAATATAAAATCGAAAACTCACTTCTATCTTGCTGTTGAATTTGTGGGAACTGAAATTTATAATGTTAGGTTCTTTATTACTACTTTACATTACAAATTTTTCTCTCTCTCTTTGCGTCTTCCTTTCTCTCCCCTTTCTTTCTCTCTCTCTCTCTCTCTCTCTCTCTCTCTCTCTCTCTCTCTCTCTCATTTCCATTTCTCTGTTTCTGTCTATAACAGACATCCATTGATTTCAATTTTTCATTGTGTGTTTAAATTTCTCCTTCCATCAACTTATATATATTGATTCGTCTTGCTTTTTTCTCTCTCATTTTATCGACATTAATACATGCACATTTTCAAAAAATGTTGTCATGAGGTTTGCTGATTTTAGTATGGGAGAAACAAAGGAAGAAGAAAGAAGGGGCCTGTTTACCAGACTCGATGATGGGATAAGAAGGTACCATTTGGGTGGCCTAGCTGCACGGCATTCACTGTCGCAATATTTTTGATGCGAAGTGTACATTAATTTTGTTTTACTTAAATTAATTTTAAGGCCTATCTTCAAACTCTCATTACTCAGTTCTTCGATTATGGTTTCTAGTTCTTCTGAAGTTGAAGCAAACATGACAACATAATCAGCAAAACATAGATGATGAAAATATTTGCCATTAATCTTTATTGCAATTTCATCCCAGTTTAAATTGTGGAACATTCTCTTCAGGACAGCTGAAAGCAGTTTTGGAGAAATTGAATCTTCTTGCCTTATTTCTTTTCCTACTTTAAATCTTTCACTTTCTTGATGTAATCTAATGACAGATGTGGCAGCCGAGTAAATGTTTCACAGTAACTTGATGTATGCAATTTCGATGCCTTGATGTTCAAGTGATTTAAGTACTGCTGCCAAGGAGACCGAATCGAAAGATTTTTCAAACTCTATGAGACCCCGACATAGTGGAAGTTCATATTCATTAGTCCTTTCCATAACTTCATTCAATGTTTGTATATGGTCCATTGTGATAAATCCATCTCCATGTGAAATTCGTCTGGTTCATTTCCTGGTTAAAATCTAAGTATCGTTCAGTACGATTCAAAATAACTTTGGTGAACCTTTTGTATAGAACTGACAGTAAACTAATTGGTCTGAAGTTTTCGACGCGTTCTTTGTCCCCTTTGAATTTGAATTTGAATTTAAATTTAAGGCCTTTAGGCAACTTTGGCTCAGGCCTCTTTGTCCCCTTTCTTGTACAACAAAATAATAATAGCATTATTCCAACTTAACGGTATTTATCTCTTCCTCAGACACATCGAGAATAATTGAGCAAGTTTCTCTTTCATCTTGTCACCTCCCCATATAAACATCTCTGCTGTGACTCCATCTTCTCCTGGCTATTTTCAGTTCTTCATCCTACGAAGTACTTTATCCACTTCTTCCTTCATTACGTCTGGGACTTCTACATCATTTTCTTCTGAATTTTTCATTTCCTAGTTCTTCTTCGTAGTAGTACAATTCTCTGTTGAAATTTTCAAAAATTATTATAATTTATTTCTTATTTCGTGTTAGGGTCCCATCAGGTATCTTAACTGTAATTATTTGCTTTTCCCTTATCACGAACTGCTGTTTGGCTTTCTTCAGACTATCGTTTTACGAAAGAAGGCTCTTGAAACACATATCTCATGGATTTCTAATAGGCACGTATTTAGAAATTGTTTTTGAGTGTTTTGAGAGACATTCACATATTTCTGGGGAGGATCCAATATGTGTTTGCGTATGATATGTGGATGGCTTCTAAAATTATACGAAAGAACTTTGAATTTCAGTGGTCAGACACTTCTCCTAAATACGTTTCTGGTTGCATATGCAGCGGGAAATCTACAAGTGAGCTAAATTTCGATTAGAAATATTTCAAATTAGTTCAAGGAAATTTGAGTAATTACTACTGGGTTAGGTAGGATCAAATTACAGTATCTGCCTCACAGGAAAGAGTTGTTTTAGTTATTGAATTGATGTATTGCTTTTAGGCATATATGGCTCCATTTGAGATAGGGTATGGAACATGATGTGTCAAGGAGTCGGCGAGGGCCTACGCTGAAGTACCAATCGAATAATACGTTATTAGAAAATAATAATAAAGGTAACCGGAAAATGTAAAAATAATACAAAATACACATTAGCCCCTATTGCGATAAATCGAAACATAATATTTTAGTTTCAGCCCTTTTATCGCCAGGGAGAACTTGTTGATGAGATCGTTAAATACGGGCCCGAAGATTGAATTTGCGAATTGTAGAATGCTAGTGTAAGTGGATTAGTTTGCTGTGGATACCACAGTAAAAAAGAACCCGTCGTTGGCTCTGCCCCCTCAAGCAGGAATATTCTTCTTTTACTATGACTAGATACAAGACGGTGTGGACATATTCTTGTCTGAGGGCTTACAAGAGACACTATCGAGAAGTGTGCGCCGAAGGCAGAAAATTTTAGGCTAATATCAAAGATATTAGCCTAAACTAACACCATATAACATACGTAAACATTAGCTGCTGAATTCCAGAAGTAACTGACAAATTGAAGTTTTCTTTTTGTTTTGAAAAATTAACATTTTGATTTTGTTGTCTCTTCGAACACAGAGCTAGAAGTTAACAGCAGAACTCCGCACATAAATTTCTGACAACATATCAAGAAATAATGTGTCTCTTATCATTTTTCGAATTCCGTTTCACTTTTGAGAGACAGGCATTCAAACTTTATGTTTGGTTAGAACCCAGGAGAGGAATTTAAGAACCAAACTTCGCACATGAATTCCTAATAGCAAAACAAGAATGAAAGATAACTTTGTCATTTTTCGAATTCAGAACTATTTCGGGATCCAGGAATTTCAATTTGGGAACAAATATCATTTTAAAATGGTAAATAGGAGGAATATTTTCTTATAAAACAAAAATATGCATACGTGTGAAATGTAGCTTGGTGAATTTGAGCTGTATTAATTGGGTATATAATAGAAGTTAAAATGTAATGTCGTCGGGTTATCAATGTTGACAATTTCGATCTCTTTGAAGTTGGTATAACAATTTCTGCTTTCGGCGCTCACTTCTCCCTAGTGTCCCTTGTTAATTCGGGATGTTGAGGAGATGCTGATTACAAATAAGTGATTGAAGTGCATGATATAAGTTACAACATAGAAAATCGTTATGACATGAACGTCATACATGAGGGGGCGAAGGTGAAAGCGGTCCTATTTCGTGAACGGCCTTCACTCTGCACTTTTTGGTTTGCAGAAATTTAAGAGTTGAGTATAAACGTGTTTCATGAATTTTTCTAAAAGTTTTTCAAAAGTGTGTGATATGAGAATATTTTCCGCACTTCACTTTTAAAAGTTTGAGTTCCTAGCTTTTATTAAATTTGTGCAAATTGAAAAGTACAAAGTGAAGACCGTTCATTAAATACGACCCAGGAACATTTCCTCTATGTTCCCGCTAAGTGAATTACTGGGAATAAATTTATCATATTTTCCCTTATATTCCTCAGTTTTATCATGAAATATAACACTGGCATCCCGCAAAATTGATATCTATAAATACATTAAGTTGGTCCGAAAAAAAAATCGAAACTTTTTCGGAAATTATTTTTTTTAAATAATGCTGTTAGAAAATAATGTTCTCTTTAATGGGTAGGGGCACGGGCCCCTGCTTCCTCTCTGAAATCGACACGTCAGGGTGGGGTTCAAGCTACGCTAATGAGCTTATCTACTATTCCATTTAATCTATTATAAAATGAACAAGAGATAATTAACTAATCATAGTAGAAATGAGGTATATGTGGCGAAAATGTTTCATTTGGGCGTATAATTATATTCCCCTAGTATTTATTAACATTTTTTCGAGTATGAAAAGATCCCAAGGAAAGCCAAAGTATCAGTCTTGTAGGAAATCCTCCTGTTTTGTCTATTTGTTTTGACATTTCTTCCTATGATGAACCGTTTCCGAGATAATCGTGGAAAATCGGCGGAAGGCATCAGTCGATCTGCCATTTTTCAAGATGGTGGACTTAGCAGAAGGTAGAGCCTGCCACGTGGAAGCGAGTAGTGGTGAATTGCCCAATGACTGTTGCTAATATATTTTCTTCACCCTACACCAACAGGCGGGTACTTTTGCTAGTATTATTGTATCTAGAATTTATTATAATAAGAAGATATGAAATATCTAGCATGAATTGTCACCCCAGTTACGATCCCCATGAGCTCATGACGTTCTCATAATGTCAGTGATAAGGATATTTAAAAAAAATGTAAAGACATAAAGTACGCGTATTGTTGGCTTTTGTCGAATTATATACTATGACGGCGTTTATGTTTATACGTTCTAACGTCTTTGCTTTGATTGTTCGGACTATTATACGATCTGACAGTAATACGTTTTGGTGTTATACGTTGAAATGCATTTAGAATTATACCAAGGTTGAAGCTGGCAACAATGTGGTGTAGATAGAATGCACACCGGTCGCTAGGTGCCACTACCATTTAATCATCGTTGCCACCTACTCTTCCTTTACTAGCTGATCCATGATTATACGTTCTGATTTTTTTCTCGATTATACGTTCTGTCGCATTTTGTATACGTTGTGTCTTTTCTTCGAGTTATACGTTCTGACGGTTATACGTTTTGACGTTTCAGTGTTTATACGATTTGTCGCATTTTGTATACGTTCTGACGTTTTTTCAAGTTATACGTTCTTACGGTTATACGTTTTGATGTTTCAGTGTTTATACGTTCTGTCGCATTTTGTATACGTTCTGACGTTTCTTCAAGTTATATGCTCTGACGGTTATAGGTTTTGATGTTTCAGAGTTTATACGATTTGTCGCATTTTGTATACGTTCTGACGCATTTTGTATACGTTCTGACGTATTATTGAGTTATACGTTCTGACGGTTATACGTTCTGTCCTGCTCCCATCTATTCGCTAGAACGAAGCCAGGCTCAACATTTTTGTGTGTGTGTGTATGGGAGGAAGAGGGCGCACAAGGTTGAAAATACCAAGAGATTTTATTTACTTATTTAATATTTATTTATTTATTTTATTTACTTTTGAGTTTGTCTCCTAGGGGGGACAACTTCCGGGGGTTCTCCCGCGGGAGACTTTTTAAAAGTGAACATAAAACTCGTCTTTGAGCGTTTTCTGAGATTTTTTTAGCAATTCTTTTTCTTCAGAAAGTTTGGAGTAAATACCCCCATGCCCCCCTGTCCCCCCTGTAACTCGGCCCGTGAAGGTGCGGTTTGCTGTTAAAAGTAAGCTTTGTTTAACCCAATTGTTTTAAGCTAGTTATGTGACTGACAAATATCTCATAGATAGAACATTATCAGAAACACACATTCACGATCAAGGGGCGTAATGATAGCCCCCGCGGTGCTTGGGGACATTCTTTTGAGGGGCTCCCTTTCCTGTAAGGTTAATGTGCTAAGATTGGACTGGGGCCCCTTACTCTGATATTGCGGGGACCTTATATTCTGCTTTTCCGAGGAGGTGGGCTAACTTTCCACCACGCCACTGGCACGACCACATGATTTTTTCAGGAGAGGGGACAAAAGATGCACAAACCAGAAGTTCTTGTAACCATTATAAAAAAAATAAAGGATTATAATTGGAAACAAAAGTATCGACAACTCCATGAAAAATTAGCTGCATTGAAATCTTTTGTAGCACAAGAGCACTTGTGTGAGCACGAACTTCCCACAGTTGGGGAGGGAGGCACAGGAGGAGCATATGATTGGGTTGGGGGACAATTCAAACATAATGCACAGTAAAAATTGGCTGTGTTAATTCAGCATAATGCGGTGTCCCAGCGTGACTACCACTTTTGTGTGTTAAATCAACACAACACACGGTGTTGATTTCGGTACTGGGAGAAAGAAGTTACTGCAGCAGCTAGATTTGAACATGGATTGCTCAGTTAGAAGTCGAGCACCTAACCGACTTCGCTAAATTGTCGGACGGAAAGAGCACTAGATTGAAACAGTATACAGACTAAAAAAATGTTGTTGAACCCCAAACACAAGGAAAGTTACTCTTACGACTTACGCCATGATTCAATCACTTTTCCATTGATCAATTAGGGATCACAATCCCCAGTCATTGAGAATATGTTAAATTTCTATTAAAGCAAGCGCAGTATTTGACATTTTGTTACGATAAGAAAGAAGTAATGCTGCTCAAGTGTTTCGCTGTCGCCATCTTACTTGCTTTCATAGAAATGGAATATTCTCAATGAATGGGAATTCTGGTTCCCAATTGACAAATAGGAAGTGATTAAACCATGGGATAAATTTTGCAAGTAACTTAGCTTGTTTTGGGGGCTCAGCAACATATATTTGATCTAATGCACTGTCTGAATCTATAGTGTAGTCGTTTAATTCAAATGTTGTTCAGTAAATATCGTTTGCATCTAGTGTATTTTCTGTCTGACGATTTAGCCAAGTACCGATCCAGGTGGTCGTGCGGGCTAGTGCGGTAGTCTAGCGACTCCAGGATCGCGGGTTCGAATCCCGCCTCGGACATGGATGTGATTTTAACTGTGTTGTCCGTAACTAGGTTAAGAAAGATAAACGAAAAATAAATAGTCCCAATCGTATAAATAAACGCAATGTACTATGAAAGTTAAATAAACGAGATTTAAAAAATGTTGGTAAGACGCTCGACTTCTAACTGAGTTGTTATGCTACCATGTTAAAATGTCGCTGCAGCCGTCACCTTTTTTTTTCACAGTACCAAATCAACACCTTGTGTTGTGTTGTGTTGCTTTAACACACAAAAGTGGTAGTCACGCTGGGACACAGCATTGTGTTGAATTAACACAACTATTTTTAAAGTGTACAAACTGTGTAATAATAATACAAAATATTACATCTCATCTACAATTTCTGAAGGACACAAGAAGGGACCGAAGGAAAATTTAGGGGCACGTTCCCTCCTGGCGCCGGCCCTGGTAGCCTATACAATTTTTACAATTTCAAAAATCCAGGTGGGGCAAGGCAATGAATGACCCCCTCTCTCTTTCCTATTGCGGGCGTCCATGGATAGTATCCACTGGACTGGATACACATTTGATTGGTAGCTATACAAATTGAGCTGGTACTTACTTGCTTCCATCGTTTCGGTCTGCAAATCTGTTAATCTGTTCTTTGTTCATCTTTCTTTCTTTCAAATTTTAATAGCTCAAACAATATTTGCTGTCGCTTCATCACCGTCTAAACTAAACTCACTCAAATCAAAATAGGAAATGCGGAGAACTTGAAAGAGGACTGAACATATTCCCAGCCAGTTAACTACTACCCACTGTTCCAGGCAGATTGACAGAAGTTTATACGCTACAATCAAAATAAGTTTACTCTAGTGGATTAAATGTGAATGATTGAACTATTTCCGTTTTTCGTCTCTGTATTGGTGAGAATAATAAAACATTCTTTTTTGTGTATATATATATATATATATATATATATATATATATATATATATTAGAAGAGTAGTTTATTTTTTCCCTTTTTTCTTTGTGTTTACCAATGCTATGAGGAATCAAGGAAACCGCACTCTTGACTTATGAAAAGAATGAGGCGGAAATAAATATTGGTTGAAAAAAAAATTTTTTTCAAACGCTCTCAACTATATATAATTACTAAAACAATTATTTACCATGAATGAAAACACGTATAACGAAAATTCAAAGCTGTTTTAGCGTTAAATGTTGAGGCTCAAAAGTAACATGTACGCTGTTTGCCCGCTCTTGCTTCTCGCAAAATTGATGTCTGACCAGAGTTGGGGGGCAATGCCACCCTTCCTCCCCTGTGGTTGCGCAACTGGTCAGGAGCGTTACGTGAACTAAGCTAAGGCCATGACCGCTATCTTCAGTACTCGGAAGTTATCCCCAAGAGGCCATAGCTTTGCCTCTCTGATCCCTAAACATAAAAAAATAATAAAAAGTCTAGTCTTCCTCAGAACAAACGTGATGTGAAAAGAATTCTGAAGTAGTTCAGAGACTTTCAGCCAGACGTTCATTATCTTTTTTAACCGGATAGCGAAGATGAATCAATATTGAATGAGGAAAGTTTCCAATCACAATGCAAATTAGAAGACACAGATGACATCGAGATAAAAGGAAACTTGGGAACAGAAGTAGAATATTCCGGGAATATTCCAGATTTCTCTGAGGCAGATAAATATGTAAATAGTAATGTAATATGTAGCTTCACGGTTAGAAATCAATCGCAACAAAGAAGTTTTCGAGCAGCTGTTAGAGAATTCAGTTCTCGACGAGGACTGGAAACGGAGATTTCTAAGACTATTGAGTTTTTATTCGGATGTGTTCTCAAACGATTTGAAGATTACTCCCTTAATTCAGTTTAGAATTGAAGTAACTTCTACAAGACCATGGACTGCTACCTTGCGTCCAATGACTGAGAAATAACGTAGAATTTTAAAATCTCTACTTGATGAAATGTTGAGAAAAGAAGTAATTAGGAGGAGTGTATCACCATACACGAGTCATTTAATGCTGCATAAGAAAAAAGACTAAAGTTATAAGGCAGTGTGCTTGCTTTAAGAAATTTGAACTCTGTTACTCAGCCTATAAGCTATAGGTTAACTGATTTTCAAGACATCTTGGCATTTATGGTGAGTAAACGCTACTTTAGCTGTGCAGATGTTTGTGATGCGTATAATTCAGTAGAAATCGAGGAAAATTCAAGGAAATATACAGCATTTTTTACTCCTTTTGGGAAATTTGAATTTTCGTCCACTCCGTATGGCTGCCGAAACGCCCCTTTTGTTTTCTCAGAGCTGATGGAGATGGTTTTGGGTGAGGCAAATTTTAATTTTGCCATTTCTTTCTATGATGATGTGTTAGCCGCGTCTTTATCTATTGAAGAGCATTATGAGCACTTGAGGTCCATATTACAACGGTTTAGGTAAGCAAATCTATCGATTAAGCCTTCCAAGTTTCATGTCGCAGTCCAAAATTATTGTGCTCCTAGGCTATAAAATCGAACATTGTACTCATTCGTGTAATGAGAAGAAGCTTAAAATGATTGCTCAGTTAGAAAGACCCAGGACGAAAAAGCAACTCATGAGTTTGATAGGAACATATAATTATTTTCGTCAATCTGTGCCTCATATGGCGAAAGTAATTGCACCTCTCACCAGAATACTTAAGAAAGATGTTATATTTCATTGGGACACACAGTCTGAACAAGCCTTTCTGGAAGTTCAGAGAATTTTGTTAGAAAATCCAGTTTTATGTCTCCCGGACTTGCGAAAAGATTTTTATTTGTTTGTAGACACAAGTGCTATGGCGACTGGTTTTTGTCTTTCGCAGAAATCATGAGGGCAAAATAAATGTTGTTTACTTTGGTAGTAAACAACTTAATTCTACACAAGCGAGATATGATGCTACTAAGAGGGAACTTTATGGAATTTTAATTTCTCTCGAAAGATTTCACAAGTTCTTGTTACTATCTGAGGGAGTAACTTATGTGTGCATAGATGGTAAAAGTTTGTTGTCTATAATTACAACAGCTAATGTTTCGGCATTAATAGCTCGTTGGGTCTCCCGAATTTCCCGATTTCGTACTGTAATTCGATATTTGGCAGGGAAATGACTATATATAGATATGCTTTCAAGATTGAAACGAAATTTCACAGATCCTGAGAGTTTTGTGGGGCACGAGAGAATGGAGGAGGATTACCTACTCGAAGTAGAAGAGAAAGATTGGTTTTTTGAGGATTGAGGATGAAAATGGCGTGCTCGTCGATTTAGACGACATCAAGAACATGGACGTGAATGTACTAGAAGTGTATGATAGCAAAGGACTAAAGAAGGAGATAAAAGAAGAAAATTTGAGAGGAGAGAAGAGTGTGGAAGTTGTGATGCAACTCATCATTATCCCGCTAGAGTGAAGAGAGAATTGTTCGAGATATTGCCTATGACACAGGTGGGTTCCCAACCACCCACCGCAAACATATATGACTTCGTTCAAGACGTTGCCATTCTTGAAGTTTTAAGGCAAGCACAAGAAGAAGATCCGTTCTTGTCAAAGTTAAAAAAGCTAATGAAAAATCAGGAAGTTGACTGAAATGAAAAAGAAAAGAAGCTTTATATGAAATACATAAAAGAAACGAAATAAGAGAAAGAAGATATTTTACTTAAAGTAATTGGGAATGATAGACTTAGGGGAAACAGGAAAGTCATTTGGCTTCCTGAAAAGTTACGTCATATAGCTCTACTGGCGTACCACGACGTTTTATGGAGGGCGCACCCGGGTATTAGAGCAACATTTTACAGTATTAGTAAGCAATTTTTGTGGCTTTTTATGAAGCGCGATATAGCCCTATACATCAAGAGCTGCCGGATTTGTTTGCAGTATAAACCTAGAACGGGGAAACAGTTTGGTCTATACAATAGTAAGCCTTATACAGCCCCAGGGATGGCATTGTACACGGATCTTCTGGGCCCCTATTGCGCTAGTTCTAAGGGAGGCTACCGGTATTTAATGCTCACAGTAGATGCTTATACTAAGTTTATTCGAATGTTCCCACTGCGGAAACTTTCCGCTCGAGCCACATTTAATTGTTTACTGAAAGTATTTTGTTATTCGGAATTTTACCCGGTGATTATCTCTGATAATCATAGTGTCTATAAGAATAGAATTTGGGATGCAACTTTGAAATTATTAGGGTGAAGGGGCATCCACACGACACGCATGAGACCGAAAGGCAACATGGCGGAATCGGGAGTAAAGAAGGCTAAACTGGTTTTAAGCATGTATGCAAAACAACATCCGTCATGGGGTTCGAACCTTGAAATGATGGAATGGGCAATGAACCGAAAATGTCACGAGTCTACCTCTTTCGCTCCGTTATTTCTGCAATACATGAGAGAAAAGAAAGAGCCAACAGCCGCGCAGTTGGCCAGAGTGTTAGAAGATAATGATGCGGGTTCTATTCCACGCTACGCCAGACAGAAAACTGAGGTGATGAAAAAAGCTATGGAAATAGTTGATAAAATAATGACTAATGAGCGTTTGAAAGAAGCTCATTATTAGAATCGTTCCCGAAAGAAGCACAACTTCCAGGTTTGAGACAATGTTCTCGTATGAAATGTTTCATTTTCTAGTGCTCAACAAAATGTTGTTGGTGGCCCAGCACCAAAATGGTTGGAGGGCTATGCGATAGTTCGCCAAATAAACGAGAACGTATTTGATTTGAAAAGAGACAAGGATGCAACGACATTACGTGTTAATGTCGTTCAGCTAAAGAAGGGTTGTCAACGTCCATCTTATCTGGACATGGTTAGTTTATTTCAACCTGAAATTGACAAAGAGAAATATAGTTTGGGACCTAAAGCTAGGGCCCACTACCATTTCAGGCATCCTAGAAAATATCATTAAAGGCAGACTTGTTTGATTAAAAAGTTCCCCGATTTGTTAATAAAATCCGGGTACAAGTCTAAATGGTATGGAGGGTAGCTGTAAGAAGAGATCTCTGCGGCGTGCTAGGACATCAGTGCAAGATCCCGGAAGTATCCTAGTAACGAAGAAAGAAGAGATAATTAGGTACGGTACGTTGGATCATCAGAGCAAAGTCCTAGAAGAAATCCAACGGCGAAAATCGAAGTGTTCCGGGAAACGAATAAAAAGAGACTAATGAAAAACTTTTGTGAAATTTTCGTTTTCCTTTTCAAAGTGAAGAAAATTTATACAAACACGTGATTGGCTCTTGTATCGATGTAATTTTTATGTGTATTTTAAATATATTTTTGTATTTCTAGGATAAAGGGACGATGAGTAAACAGCCATCATGGTGAAAATTTTCAGTGTAATGAGTGGGGTTTGCTATTAACTCTCAATTGGTAAGTTAAAGAATAAGAGATAACTCTGACTGAAATTTATAGAGCGAAGTAACAGACGTTATTAAGGACTCTTATAAGAGTTAAGTCAGATTTAATCACGAACACTGAACTTACTCTCTAAATATCTTTTCTTCACCAGGAGAGCAAAAAAACGAGGACACATGCTCGCAAAAAAAGCCAAGCAATCAAAATTCATGCTTTCTCTTTTTCTCTGGATGGGGAGCTCTGTCTCCAAGCTGTCGCTAAGGCAGGGAACAATTTTCAATATCTTTTTTATTTTTTTAAATTTTATATGTAAAGATACTGTGAAATAAAATATTTGAAGTGTACAGGATTAAATGTAAATTAGTTTCTAAGAAAAACCTGGCCAGGTTCATATAATATTTTACTAAGGTTGTATGAATAATTGATATTTCTATGTTAATCCCTTGATGATTTGTATTGGACAAATGTTAACGTTTGTTTATGATAATCATTTAATATGTAATATTTATATAATCTTTGTATCATGTTTCAAAATGTAATGATTTCTATTTTTCTTATATGTATTGGAAAGCAAAATCAGGGAGTAGCTGGACAGTATGCCTTTCTCACACGTGATCCGTCGAAGCAGAAGGGGTCTGGAATTTTTTTCCTCTTTCTTTTATTTTATCTTTTTTTGTTGTTTGCTCTCGAGCCCACCGTGAAAGCGAACTGAGAGGTCTCCTTCGCATTTGGCATAGCCGAGGTTATATCTTATAAGGAGAGTCGAGATCTTGCGTAAGTAGTGAAAGTAGTGGAAGCGAGTGGGCGTCGAAGTCAAGTCGTGACGCGGAATGTAGTTGTCAAACCGTATTGACCGAGATAGGTGTAACTGCTCGATATGCAGAATATTACTGAGTATATTATTTCTGAACTAAGGAGTTAGCGTAAGGAAGAAACTCACGAGCTTCGGAATGCCGGCTGTTGATTAGATATTAATCTCGGCGAATTCTTTACTGTTGTACGTTTTTTTGGCTAGGAAATTTTAGCTCGTGAGTGAGAGAAGCTGAAGAGGCAGCTGGATGGATCATCTGAGGTAATTGAATATTTGACTTTTATCGCCGAATTGAGTATAACTATGTTCAAATTTTGGGGGATGTCCATTCTAGCATTTCAAATTAGGAACCAAGGTATACAGCGATGATTTTGGACAAATTTACTAATTTTGTATAATTTTATGTGAGAGGAAATTTTGAAATTTAAGTCCCCCCCCCCTGGGAAGATTTGGGAAGTCACAAACGTGGGATGTGGATATTTAAATTTTGGATTGGGTGAAAAGATTGGAGGAAAATCGAGATGTCCACTGGATATCAGTCTCGAGAGATAAATTTCGAACAGTGTTTGTTGCCCCTAAGAATAAATTCGCTGTATATATGTATTTTACTATATTTTTAAGTGTAACGTTATGGTGGGCAATAGCCAGTACTTACTACAAGTACGTAAACAATGACCTGGATAGAAATAGATTAATAAAAGATGCCGGATAAGTCAGACGAAACCGACGGATAGGGGCGCCACTTGCTTCGTTTTAAGACCAGCAAGAAGTCTTGCTAGAGCATTAGGGTTTTGATATACCAAAAGCCATATAGACAGGTCAAAGAAACATTACATATAGTAGGGAATTTATCCCTTGGAACGTTAAAATTAGCAACTTGAATTTGTAACAACGACGGAAATATAATAACTTTCTTTCTGTCTTACTCCTTCATTGGAGTAAAACAACTTGGCGACTCAGCGAAGACGACGAGCAAGTAATAATATATGGTAAACACAAATAAGAAATGAGACACTAATTTCGCTTCCTGTCAATATAAGAAGATATATAATTTTAATGTATAGTACCTTGCAGGGATGGTAAACGAAACCAAATTGAGAATTTGGTTTCGGTTTCGAAACAGAAACCAAAATATTGTCGTGGAATTTGGTTTCGGATATAACAGAATCCAAAATACAAAATGAATTTGGTTTCGGTTACTGAAACAAAATGTTTTCAAGATAATTTGGTTTCGGTTTCGGCTTAACATTCTTTAGGTGTTTTGGTTTCGGTTTCGAATCAGAAACCAAAATGTTCTGATTGCATTTGGTTTCGGATACAACAGAAACCAAAATACAAAATGAATTTGGTTTCTGTTTCTGAAACAAAATGTTTGCAAGTAAATTTGGTTTCGGTTTCGGTTTAACTTTCTTTAGGTGTTTTGGTTTCGGTTTCGAATCAGAAACCAAAATATTCTGATTGCATTTGGTTTCGGATACAACAGAAACTAAAACACAAAGTGAACTTGGTTTCGGTTTCTGATGCAAAGTGTTTCCAAGATAATTTGGTTTTGGTTTCGGTTTAAGATTCTTTGGTTGATTTGGTTTTGGTTTCAAAACAGAAACCAAAATATAATTGTTGAATATGGTTTCGGATACAACCGAAACAAAAATTCAAACTTAATTTTGTTTCGGTTTCTGATACAAGCTATTTCAAAAATAATGTTGTTTTGGTTTCAGTTTCGAAAGTGAAAGCAAAATATACCTGTTTAATTTGATTTCAGATACAACAGAAGATAAAATATAAGTTAAAAAATATATATATATAAAATGATTTGGTATCAGATTCTTCAGTTAAAACTAACACAGAGAAATTGACAACCGCCTTGTCCGGGACTCGAACCCAGATCTTCTAATTGATGGACGGATATGATATTCATTACACGACCACTGCACGGTCAATTCTCTGTGTATATACTACTGAGGTCAATACTCCTCACACCTTGGCCTTTTCCCAACGCTAGTGGGCTGGTTATGAAATCAAAGCACTCCATATGTTTGGCTATTTTTATTGGAGAATTTGTTCTGTAAATAAAGTTCGATTGATTGATTGTTGTTATCAACGTCCTAAACGAGCTGGTAAGCTTCTAAGGACTTGACCTACGGTGTAACGTGGACTCCGAACAACTTGTGTCCCCACCGGGAATCGAACCCGGGATCCCTTGATTACAAGGCAGCGAGCGTTACCACTCATCCACGGGGGACACAAGTGCAGTTAGAAAGAATAGATGTTATTCCCTTGTTCACAATAAGCCTGTGTTAGGTAAATATTGAAACTAACACAGAAAAATTGACAACCGCCGTGACCTAAATTTAAAAAAAGAAGAATGTTATTAAGGTAAATGTAATAACTGTGATACTACTAGTAACATAACTGGCAGAGAAAGTAACGAAGCAGAAATCGAATATTCGAATAGTGCAAGCATTAACTTTGAGGCATCTCAGGTTCCGGCCGACAAAATATGATATTTTTTTATGTAGGTGCGAAAGCTATCCAGATGCTATTGCATTAGTGATTCCGTCAGACCCCCCAATGTCACTCCCCAAATTCGTCCATAGTGCTGTTACCGCCCATATACTTCATTTTATCATATTCCCAAATTCACATTTTTAAAATGTTTGTAGTCAAAAATCGATAGAAACCGTGTAAAACTCCACTTACACCCCCCAATTTTGTTTTTACAACCTTCCGAATAGAAAATCCTGGCGGAATCCCTGTGCTACATACTTCTGGTTGAATAAAAATGTAAAAGCGAGGAAGCAAGCACACATCCGTGTGATTTAACATATCGGTTAGGTTAGGAGGACCTATTTGTTAGCTTTTCAGATTTTCTGTGGTCGTTATCATGGCTTGCTCAGGGATAGAAAAAGGCAAAACAGCGTGTCTTTACAACGTTTGGCAAATTCTTGTATCATTGACTGTGAGTGATTCACCTCCCCTTTTGCTTTTATCAAAGACAGTAAATGGGTATTCTGAATTCGCTGTCATTACCTGGCAGGGTTCTTCGTTGAATGGGCTCTTCATATGTGTAACTTACGTCTGTGTGCAGAAGCACAGCTTTTCAAGACGAAGTATGATGATAGCCGAGGAATACCAGCAGATGAATTTGTTCGCAAATATTATCATTACAATCAAGCCACAAAGAAATCGAAGTGCTGTATTGAAATAGCTGTGTCATATAGCTGTGTGTAGATGATTACTAAGTTTATCAAAAACGTCAATCACACTCCTACAGGTACAGTACTAATGCAATATAACAAGTCAATGATTTAATTTCAAGTAAATTCTCGTTTTGAATAAAGTGTATGATTTAATTGTAAGCTGTTAAGTTTTAATCTATTTATTACCTTAATGTAGTTTTTACTCAACCACTTTCCTCGTGAGACTATTGAAATGTCTTCTAGCCTGCGCCCCACATAAGAAATTTTATTGTTTATTAATGGTCTTTACGCATGGATGATTCAGGCCGGGATAGGTTAGGGAAACCATACAAGAAGCAGTAACCCAGGGTCGAAGTTGAGGGTACCATCTCGGCGTTTGCCTAGTGTGACGGAAGAAAAAACGTAGAAAAAGCTTGATGAGGATAGTCGGCCATTGGCTTTTTTTGTTTATTGTCCCTTTGAATGAAATAAGCTCCTACAGCCTACGCACGAACAGAGGAACACACACACTTAATTGAATTTGAATTTATTTATGACCTTCTGGCATTTCAAGCTGGGATAGGGTGGGGGGAGAGGATGTTGGAAGGTAGTTAGCCAGGACCTAGTTAATAGGTACCATCCCGGCATTTGCCTGGTCTGGCAGAAAAAATATCAGGGAAACACCTACACACATGTACCCCATACACATATAGGGTGGTAACGTAATGCACCGGCAAACTTAACGTGTAGATCACCCCTCCATCTTGGTACGCACTTTCCATTGATTTACATGGAAATTGTTTTACTCGTCTTATATCTTTCAGGAGCATACTTTTAACTTCTGTTTTCGCCCAGTTTATCGTCATGTTCTCTTTTACTCATGCTATTTTATAGAAATGCAATATTTTACACACGAACAGAATAATTTCCCGTTAACATATTGTGATTTATATAGCAAACTCTTAATAATACATTATACTTATATATTTGAAGAAACTTCACAAACCAAAACTATACAAGAGTCCAAATAACCACCAAGACAAATTTTGTGAAAGTAGAACTTAAAGATTCTACTTCCGAGAGGTATAAAATGAGTAAAACAATTCCCGTGTAAATCAATGGAAAGTGCGTTCCAAGATGGCGGGGGTGATCTACACCGTTAAGGGATGATACTACACCAGAAAATAAAAATAGCGTCTAGGTCAACCAGAAGAAAATTAAGCCTCGTTCCGGAGCTACAGGTTGCCCAAAGTGTGGAAGAATTAACTTTTAGAGCTTCATACTTCTAACACCACAAACAGCATTGTTGATGTGGCATGGTGCCGTAAAAGATTAAGTCTGCATAATTCAGCAATGCTTATTTCAAAATTGTGCAATAGGTGCGCAAGAGATTTCCCATAGGAAGTATGGGATTCGCAGGAATTCTCTGTGTAAAGATGGGTCAAAACGATCATAAATGAGACGGCTTCATTGCACCAGGAAACATTAATTCGTTTTCGACAAGTTGATATCTTAAGCAGATTCCATATGCCGTACGAATAATAAAAAAGGACGCTCCTAGAGCAACGACAGTTTTCCGTCCTTGTTTTAAGCTATTAAACTCGAAGGTTAATTTGCAAGAGCAACGACGGGACGCCACAAAACTTAGTGTAAACAGAATTTTTGAGTAAACAGTACTTTTGCGTATGCCCACTGCTAACAGGGGGCTGCGCCCCCAATCCTGCGGCTAACGCCGCCCAGCTCCCTTAGTACGCACCCTTCCCCCTTGCACACATCACAACTTTTATTAAATTTCCTTTTGTGTATTTACATAAAAAACTTTAATATTCTTTCAAAAAAATATACAAAAGGTCGACGCCAGGGTTTGAACCGGGGAACTATGGATCAGTTTCCTGACGCCTTATCCACAAGACCAAACTGCAGCTGTCGGGCTGAGTGTTTGTCGCTGTTACTTCTAGTTCAAGCTACGCGAGAGTGGAATACGTATGTTCCGTCGTTGCTCTAGTAAATTAACCCTCGATGTTAAAAACGACGGCGGCAAACTGTCGTTGCTCTAGACACAACCTAAAAAAAAAAAAAAAAAAAAAACTATCATAGAGATGGAATATTATTGCACGGTTGGATGCCGGTGATTACGTATGTCATGTTTACTCACACAGAAAGTCTTTGAATTCATGTCCATTTCGACCTAACTACACTTCAGAAAAATTCCAACCCCTACTTCCTATAATAAATCCCTTGCGCACCCATTCGACGATTTTGGAATATGCATTTATAAATAAAACAGGCTTAAAGTCTTGTAAGAATATCATACATTTGTAAAGTTACCCTCCTATCCCCAACCAATTAATATTTAACATAATCGTTAGGGAAGAATAGGAAGTGTATTATTTTCGTTAGGGAGTGCACGATAACCTGGTTACGGAGTCAGCAAATGTCGGGGTAAACTTCACACAGCTCCTTCTTATTAAATTTCGGATCGTCGTTGTCTCAACACCTTAGGGAGGAATGGGGAGTATTTTTGTTAGGAAGTGAACGATAACCTGGTGACGGTGCCAGCATGTCAGCGGGCTCACTTAAAACACAACCTATTCGATTTCGGATTGTTGCCTCCAATCATTAGGGAGGACTTACTTTTATTTGCGAGTGAACGAACGATAACGATATGTTAGTAACAGCGCTAGCTAATAGAGGGCCCAATTTGACACATCCCAAATTTGCACTTTCGGATCACCATAGCCTTTAATCGTTACATATGTGTTAGGGACTGAACAATAACCTAGTGACGGCGTCAGCAAATGTCGGGGGCAGGGTTGCCACCGTTCCGTTCAAGAAAATCGGGACAGTCTCTGTGCCAAGGGTACCAGTACATAGGACGTACTTTCACAGAAAAAAGTACTATTTATACTTTAAAATGGACTTTTAGGGCCATTCTGAACTTCCTGCCCCCGATTAATTACTGCCGATTTAGCTAAACTAAAGTGCCCCTCGAAGTAGTTACACAGATACGTATTTACTTTGTGATTGTACTGTTTCTTATTACTTGTTTTCCAAAGCTTCTAAAATCAGATTGTAAAAATTTACCTCGACCCTGTCAATAGGGAAGATAAGATAAGATAAAATGAATTGTATGGGCTGTAACAGCAATATGGCTTACGCCCTTCCCGGTCAATAGGGAAGACATGACGGGTCCATGAGTATGACCTTAGGAAAATCGTATAATTTATGCCATAAAAATTGTCACATGCCTAAGGTTCTTGAGAAGATGTAAAAAAAATGAATTCATCCTAATTGTTTCAATAATTACCTTACCCGAAAGGTCTCTCGTATACACTCCTTGTTGACACAGCGGACCCGTACTGGATAAATCATATTTACGATTATAATTGTTTTCATGTTGCAAGTGCTTGGAATACAGAAATCCACGGAAAAAAATATTTACTTTAGAAAACACAAAATTTGACCTGCCAAAAATAAAGTCTGTTTTTAATACAAACAATAAACTTTGGGAGAATACGTCGCGTCGTATTAATTGCATTATTACACTGTACATTAGTTCTTCATGGAATAATTACACAGGAAATAAATGTTAATAAGAAGTTGGAATTGCGGGAAGTCGTATATTATGCAATATATAGGCCTACCGTTGTGGTTTTTCAGCCCACTATGGCTTCTTGCTTTAATTATTATTATTATTATTTGTATTTTTTTGCGAAACATACTTTCTGGATAAACCCGAGCTACGGACAAAGGAGCTTGTAGTATATACATAAATTTATAACAAACACATAACAGTCGTGTCTTTTCCAAGTTGCGAACATATAGCGGCGTAGCTCAGTTGGTAGAGTGTTGGCTTTGCATCTGGAAGATCCCACCATCGATACCAGTGACCGACCATCCTAACAGGATTTTCCAAAGTTTTTCTCAACAGTCACACCAGGAAAATCTAAACACCTTTAACTTAAGCTCTAGCCGACTTCGTCCCGACTTCTTTCTCCCACCTATCCCGTTCTGAGCCATAGATGCCTAAACCGCATAAATGTTATAAAATACTTACCAAACAAATGAGAAACATAAAGATACAAGTAACAAAAGAAATGAAAGTTTTCTGCCAACTCTACATGTGGGCGTGATCTTGTACTGAATTTTCCGTGCAACTGGGGAACATACGTTGGAGGAGGAACTAGTTTGCAAAGAATAATTGATTTACAATCATGTAGAATGACTAAGGATCAGACATCCTGGATTGCCCGGGACATTTACGGTTTTTAAGATATTATCCTTTTTTTTCAGGGTTCAGCCTGGAAGCTAATTTGTTCCAGAGTTCTCCATAAGTTCCGGGAAGTTTTAAATTAGCGAGAGGAAGCAAAAATGTCATTTAAATGTAACAAATGTTATTGATAAAATCACGATTAGTTATGTTCAATTTAGTACCAAACCGGTAACTCCATACTATTCCTCCATGGTAAATCTCTACTATGGATGTTTCTTAGGTTTTTTTTCTTTACAGAAATCGTTTAGTGGAAATTATATCTTTTACTTAAAAACATATGAGTCGCCTTGGCTCAGACGGTAGCGCGTCTGACTACGAATCGGCCAGGACACTGGAGACTTTTCTCGCAGTGTTCCCATGCCTGGCGCTCTGAGGCGCACTCAGCCTCTTATCAAATCGAGTACCAGAGTGTCCTTGGTACTCCTGGGCACCTTGGGAAGGTAAAGGCGATCGAGCGTGAGACTGTACACCCCACCTCACTCACCTCCACATCTCCCATGCGCCGTTCACAGCGCGTGCGTATTGCACAGGGGATAGCTTTACCATTACCTTACTTAAAAACTTAATTAAGTGATAGTAAATTCTTGAAAGTTCGTTATTTGAAGATGCCGGCTATACTTTCTTAGATTTGGTGTCCCGGACTGAGGTGCGGTGGGTTAGAACTAAGGTTCAAGATGTAAAGGAAAAAGAAATCATTAAAATAATATTTTTGTCTCATAGGAATAACACGAAGTGCCGTTTGATTCCTATGCGATTAAAAATAACAAATAATAAAACAAAATACTATTTATGCTCCACACACTTGCTACATCCTCACGTTTGAATTTGGACCCCAGTCTCACTTAACCTCATAGTATACTTTGTCCGTCACCCTCACCAATTATTGCGTTTTCGCTTTTTACTGGTGGAAAATGGTTTGGGTTTCAGTTGTAATTAGGTTTCGGTTTCTTTCACAGCTTTTGGTTTCTCTTTCTGTTTTTTTTTCGAGAAACAGAAACCTTTAGCTGCATTTTGGTTTCAGTTTCCGTTGTAATTTGCTTTCAGTTTTTCTCACAATTTTTTATTTCCGTTTCTGCAATCTTTTGGTCTCTAATTTGGTTTCGAGAAACAGAAACCAACGTAATTCGTTTTTTTTTTTTTTTTAGCTGTATTTGATTTCAGTTTCTTTTCCAGAATTTGGTTTCGGTTTCAGTTGTAATTTGGTTTCTTTTTCTTTTCTTTCACAACTTTTGGTTCCGGTTTCTGGAATAGTGTTTAGTTTCTCATTCGGTTTCGAGACACAGAAACTAAAATAGTTCGGTTTCTTTTAGCTGACTTGGTTTTGGATTCTTTTCCAGAATTTGGTTTCGGTTTCTTTCACAACTTTTGGTTTCATTTTGTGGAATAGTGTTTGGTTTCTCATTTAGTTTCGGGACACAGAAACTAAAATAGTTCAGTTTCTTTTAGCTGACTTGGTTTTGGATTCTTTTCCAGAATTTGGTTTCGGTTTCAGTTGTAATTTGGTTTCGGATTCTTTCACAGTTTTTGGTTTCGGTTTGTTCAACATTTTTGTTTCTTTTTTGGTTTCGAGAAACAGAAACCGAATTAATTCGGTTTCTTTTAGCTGAATTTGGTTTCATTTACCATCCCTGCCTTAAAGAATGTCTGAGATCAGGCTCCTCTCGCCGTAACGCCCCGGCTATATGCAACCTGAAAGACAATGTTACCGCGCGGGATGGTATATACACTAGGCGAATCTCTGAAAGGAATTCCTAAGCCATAAATCTATAAACGACATTCAGAAAATAACGAGGCTAATAAAAGTCTTTACCTCAACCATTATAGAATTATATCCGCTGGGTATACACGAAAAAGATTTCAAGAAAACTTAACTAATATGGGTTAAATATTATTTAATACGAGAACAAATAAAAGATATAAGATGATAAAAAATACGATTACAATAAAGTTCTATTTACAGCATATTAAAGTATTTAAAAGAGATTTTTAACAAAATTTGGAGATTACAAGATTCATGTTTGTTAACTCTCTTTATCTTAAGATTATATTGGTTGGATCGTAGCTCGAGACCTGACGATATTTTAGACATACTGACAATACAATAAACAATTTCGATCCCGCCGAAATGAGATAAAGAAATTCTGTCTTAACAATTTAGATGACGCGGCGGAAATTGATTAATTTTTATCTCTTGATTACTTATAACATCGGACGGATTTTATTTGAATAATACTTTTACCGCTTGATGAATGTTATTTAAATGAACAATTTACGATATTTTAATGCCCTCTCGGAGAGATCTGACTCGTATTTAACAGAAAGAAGTTGCTGCTAGCAATTCGCTAAGAATTGGCTTAGAGCGGAAAAAATATGGTGTGACGCTAATCACAACATGCATGTTAGAAAGTAATAACATAAATTATAAATCGATCGGCCCTGATTCCTCCGCACGGCGTTTAGAGGACAACAGCAAATTAAGCAATATGAAAAATACGATGGTTTAACTGAGATTCTTAAGTAAAAATTTAGATCGATCGGGACTTGAGACGCTAAGCCTCAGGGAAAGAAAGAAAACTAACTTCTACGAGCAATAGCCAAATTTTTACCTTGCATGGAAAATCAAAATTTGGCTTGTTAGTTGTTAGAGAGAAAATGCCGATAGGAGATTACGGATCTCCAGCCACTCCTTAATAAACATGGCTAACGGAACTACATCAAATGTTGCCCAAACAACTTACCCTTTAATGTGGTAATACTTTAAATCAACACCAGAACAGAGAAAAGATAAGAGGGAGCTTAGGACTTACTTAGCAATTAAATTTTAACGACACACATATTATACACATTGATACGTTGTATTTTAAAACCTGTTCCATGCCCGAGTTCTAAAAAGCGTTCCAGAGCTTTTAATTTCAAATATAAACGGCTCGTCGGGAAACTTCCGCTGAGGAAGATAATTGAATTAATGTCTAATTCAAATCGGAGCTTTAGGTCACTTCAAAGAAAAAAACATATATTAGCCCTTCAAGAGGCAGCTCCTTTGACAGACTTCAAGGTCCGTCTCGCTTCAAAGCGGTGAGTTACTTCTACTCAAATGGATCAAGGAAATAGATAATGCCCTGGGGCTAATTTAAGATAGATGAGAGAAAGAATAACAGGTTAAACATTATTAAAATACAACACTCTCACTACATACCTTGATTTACGAACGACGCATGAAGCATAAATTATCATAGATCTCCGACGGCAAAGCTCGGTAAATAATAATTCTTAAATATCGAATACGATTCGCTGAATACAATCAAACGATTAATTAAATTAGAACGAACGGACAGGGTGGAAATGTGTCTCAAATTTGCTTACGACTTTCGACATTAAATGAATATACTTTTTTATCTCTTGCTCACGAAGAAATAGATTTCGTAAATCCCGAAAAAGAGGAAATTTGTTACTTTCATTAAAAAATGTAGTTCTGAATTTTTCTAGACTTCCGAGATTGCGACAGTGTTTCTGTCATAGAGAGGGGTCCCTACGGGCTTCACCCTCTAAGTCCGTGTTAGCTACATTTTTCCGGATTGATTTGAGCTTCGACGGCGCTAAAAAGAAAAGATGCTTGTCTTTTCCAGGATCCTTGACGACTGAGCGCGCTTCCTCTGCGCGGCTGCATATATCGTTAGCCCAGAGAAGCTTTAGGAGCCTCCCACAAGATGTGGAGAGATTCGTTCCACCAATAAGAGGTGGCTACTAAAAAAACAGATGTCTAAATTCCCCGCGCCTCTTTGAATCTCCCGTAGAGGATATATTGAAAACGTTAAAAAATAGCGAGGCTAAAGAATACACATGGTGAAGTCTTCATCGTCTCCTACAAACTTACTCAACTTTAAGGTACGATCCTTTACACCCTTGATACAACATAAAAATATTTTTAAAACAAAGATAAAATAAAATTCAACCATATCACAATTATTTACATACCATCAGTCTCGCATTTCCATTAATCTGATTCAAAGATTAAGGTCTGAATCATGTATCTCCGATACTTATTAATAAAAGAAATATACTTAAAACATTTTTTTTCTCAGCAACAATTTAAATTTTAGTAAAGACCGAATGCAATCGGTCGTTACATAAGACAGCTTTTCACCTTGAAAGTTTGTAACACCTTTTCAAATACTCTGTATGTCATGTGCATTGTATTGTAAATACAAATATGGTCATGACGAAATTTTGGGATTTTTGTTGAATTAAATTGAATTGTATTTATGGTCTTCAAGTCGGAGTAGGATAGAGGATAAAGATTTGGGAAGCAAGCCATCCATGTCTTAATTCGAACGTACTATACTGACATTAGCCTAATATGGCAGAAAAATCCTACAAAAATCTCAGTCGGGATAGTCTACCTCTGATTTCGGATTCAAGACCATCCGATTAGTATACTCTCTACTAACTGAGCTCCGGACCCTTGATATTCACGTTATTTAAATAACATAAAAAATGAGCATGAGTTGAACCTATGATCACATAAAACGAGAGCGTGTTTGAGTGAGTTCACTTATGAAAATCCGATTTCAATCGTTAGCTTAGCCCACTTTTTGCGACTTGACTTTGAGTTGAGCTGCGTTCATTTCAAAAGTGAGTTTACTCAACTCTGTATAGTACCAAGGTATATTTTTATTTTACATTTCATAACTTCACTTGATATCTTCTCATAATGATTTGGAGGCATCCTACATTCCCCAACACCCCCTAATACCCTTCCTATACTTGAACAACACCCTCCTAAGGAAAATCACTGAACACCCCTGGGTTGTTCGTTCTTGACATTTAATCCTGAGAAATTCCATGAATTAGGATTGGCAAAGAAGTCAGCTATGGTAATACACAATGAAATCTTGGAAGCAGGTTTGCATTTATTCTGAAGAAATAACTTTTTTTGGACTACATTTCTTTCTTGTCGCCTCAGAAAAATCAATTAACTGCCAAAGAAATGAGGTAGAGAACAACAAAATTCCCCGTACGCAAAAACCTGTTTGGTGACTGCTACCTGCTGTGCTAAAGTGCAGGGATGCTAGACTGACTTCGGATGCGCATCAACAATCACGCACTTTCTGTTATCTTCTTTTGTTCCTTGTGTGCACAATCGAAAAGGCGGAAAGAGAAGGGTTATTTAAACAAAGAAATAAAATTTACGCAGATCAACTCTTACCAAGGACGCCATCGGGGAGCAAGAAGGGCCCTCGCACTCCCCCACCCGGAGAAAATTATACTTTGAAAAATACAAAACAAAAATAAAATGTTTATATGTTCTTTCTATATTTTATTTTTATGTTTATTTATTTTTATTTTATTTATTGTCAACATAACATGCTTTATAACCGAATTGAAGACCTGAATTGAAAAAACATCCCAAGTCCACCGGAGTATATTTTTCAAGAGGAACAAATAATAGTTCAAGGACTTCGTATGTTATCCTATTCAGCTGAAAATATTTGTATTAAAAAGGGGAGTCTGTGGTTGGATTAGGATATAATATTTATGGAAGTGGATAGCCCCTGACACAAAGATACCGACAAACAGAAAAAAATGCAAATACGATAAAAGTGAACTTGGGATTTTTTTCAATTCAGGTCTTCAATTACAGTGTTGATATTTACAATGCTCATTTACACACGTTTTTATTACAACATTTCTAAATGCTTTGGAAGTCAAATCACATGTATCCAATTCGATACAAGTTCTATATATTTCGTTGTAAGTAGTACATATTCTCCAGACTTGTTACTTTGTCATTATATTGTTCTTGCCTTTTTGCAGTGGAAGAGACTAAATTTGATTTATGTATGTGAAAATCTATTATTTGAGGTTTTTTATTTTATTGATAGAATGCTTTAATTGGTCATCAGCCGGTTCTCTTCTCATAAATAAATAAATAAACAATATTTACTGCGTCATCTTTTCTGTTTTGTCTATCCGTCTGTAATAGCAGGCTCTTTGTCGATAACGACCAGGTCTAAGTTATCCAGGAATTGATGCCAAGGAATAACATATTTTGAAATCATGAAAATAAACACGAAAATGTTTAACTAAACTACGGTACTTGCAAGAATATTAAAACGTCTTGAAAGCCACGTCAAATTCTCCCACCAAAAACGTGAAACACCAATGTGTAAAGAAATTACAAATTCTAGGAACTTGAAAATATATTGAATTCATAAGCTTCAGGAATCAACGTCAAATCCTTTCTCGTTTTACATTCTTTTTTTTAGTTCACAATGATTTGTGATGTCCTCAATCTTGCAACGATAACTTATTTCTGGACGTTATACAGTGGTAAAAATTTGCACAGCGACATAAGTCGGTTGGCATACCAATATTCTATTGTTACTTTCATATATTTACATATTTTAAAGCATATTTTTTTTAAAATACCCATAACTACTAGCCTGCAACGTTGTGAATTTTAATTTGTTGTAGAACGCTTTAGGATTTGGGTTATAAATCTTTTTAGACATACTTTTCTTAAACAATTCGTACTAAAAATTAAAAATAAAAGTTTATGCATGACTAAAAAGAAAAGTATGGGGCGCGTTATCATATACAGTCACTTTATAAATGCTTCAATTATCGCGCCTAGTGTTTTTCTGTTTAGTCATGCATAAACAAATATATATATAGAAATTATATTGTATTAATGGAAGAATGTCTTTCTAAAATATCATGCGGAAAATATAATATTTTCCTACCTATGTATTCCAAACAAACACCGTTCTTATTACCTCATTTCCTTTAAGATAGAACTGATGTTTGACAATAACAACTTGAACTGTTGGGAACAAGAAAGTTCTACATGTAAACAGTGGCGGTGCAAGGCTATCTGGGGCTCAGGGCAAGTGAATTTCATTGAGGCCCTTTCGCGAAAACAATCGTGAACGCAGACTGCTACTATTGACCATAATATCTTACTTCCGGTTTCGCGTTATTCCGAGCCCCTACTAGCCAAGACGGAGAACTTCACTCACTCGCTATAATCTATGCATGATAATAAATATTGACATTGTGGAGAGTCATGCTTTTCAACCATCCGACTACAGGCAAGCGCACAAGTAAGTCCTGAGACTGTATAGTTATTGCATCACTGATCACCATCGAGGTGCTCTACTGATTTATCTTAATTATTCACTTGTGCAGACCTGCTCATATGGAACACCCCTTCTAAAAAAACACACAGCGAAATTAATACAGCCTGAACACTGAGGAAATATTTGTTAGATCATGGTCAGGGGCTTATAGACCTAGTATATGCTTCACATTCACGTAGTGCACGGTATAAAGCATGTTTCATCTTAACAAAAGCGTTAAAAACAGCTGTTTAACGGGTTGCTTATATCAAAGTGATTTCTTCATAAGTTCACTATGGTGAAGTAAATTAAATGAGTTAATGAGGACTCCCCACGTACAAGAAAAAAAAGTGTTTATTCCAGAAGATTTTATTCGGGGGGAACGTGCGGGACCCACGAAAATGATAAATAATGCATATTGAGTCTAATGTGCTAAAAATATAAAACAACAAGAGGCCCTAATAGAACATTCCTTATTAAGGAAGTAGAACATTCCTTAATAATATGTTCTACTTCCTTAGTTTCCCTCGAAAGTAATATGAACAATATGTTATTATATACATATTTCAGTATACATATTAGAAATACGAGGGAAAGAAAGAGTGAAAATCAATGTAGTCAATTATATCAAGTCTAGCTTGTTTGTTCTAAAAGCAAATGTAATTTCTAAGCATTGTATAAAAATAATTCTAATTATTATTAAAAGGCAAGAAACGTACTTCAAAGCATGCCAAAACAAACGTAACCAAAATG
>JAGDQP010015312.1:0-43053 GCA_022664845.1 Lepisma saccharinum
TTTACTCAACTGTGTTTAATTTCATGGCACAACATTCTCTCAGTATCGTTTTTTTATACCATTTTATGCAATTGTGTGAAATTGGATCTACACGATTTTCTTCATCTAAATTCCAGATACTTATACGTTGTCATTGAAGTCTCCCTATTTTATTTATCAGGAAAGTTGATTGTGATTGTTTTACCGTGTCAGAGTCTACAAAGGTCGTATTAGAAGTGTCATATTTGCGTATAACGAACGACAATTGTCAAGTGTTACACTAATTAAAAGTTAAGTAGAACTCAAATTATCCTGATTAAGTTTCCATATAAACAAGTTGTATCCTAAGACCATTAGACTGCGGTTTATCCATCAGCAAACATGTTGCACAGTTCACCACAAACGATTGCAGATTTTAATGTCGCTTGTTATGAAAATCCGAAAATAAATTTTACGTGGATCAACGAATTCCCGCTTTTTGCCTGCAGAAAATACATGATCTAGCTTACATTTCACTTAGACAATATACATCGCTGAGTCCTGGTTCTTCAATAAAATCGATGTTGTAGTGTAATTTTAATATGAATATTAATTGTATTTCCTTTGTCTCCTTAGCATCACATGGTTGGTTTCCATTGATCTGTTGGTATATTTTCGATTTTTAAAAAACGACCACAATTATGGTATTGCGATACAAAATCTCATTGAGATGTGAACTTGTACTTATGGGAAAATATGCTCTGGAAGGTATTTTGGGAAAAGTTGATCTGAAAGAATTATTCTGGCAACCTTGCTTCTATGTCCCATCTAGTCTCTACTCTCAAAGGTACAAATAGGTTTACAAGTATTTATTGTTCTATTGGTTAGAAATGATCCAAAGGTTTTGTAAATTTAAAAGAATCTTGAGACAATCTCATAAAAATTCAGTACAGAGAAGCTTGGCTACTATTATATTGATGATTGGATACTAGGCAACAATGAGTTGCATTTCACAACTACAAATCAAACAATAATTATTATTACAAATATGAGACCCTAATGTTGCTATTATTAAATTCGCATTACATTTGTATGTCACCAATACTAAACATTTCTCACTTTAAATTTCATATAAAAGTATTAGAAAAATTCATGTAAGCGATAGAGATTTCTCTCTAAAGTACGCATTATGATCTACTTTCATTAATAAACGGGTATTGGTATAATGCAATTATTTAATTGTTAATAGTATATAAATAACAACAATGAGCACACAATAGTATGGGTATTCAGAAATAAATGTGAAGAAAAGTGATTATACAAATAGTAAAAATTCAAGTGGAACATATCCAATTTAACAGAATCGCATAAAATAGTATGACGAATAAAACCGTGAGCATCTGGTATCAAGAAATTAAAAATGGTTGAATAATTCCAGATTTCGGATGACAAACTCTGTAGCGAGTGCTGTTTCTGGGTTCTCCTACTACTAGCTTGATTTACACACTGTTTGCACAAGAGAATGTTGTATGTTCACCATATTGAAAACGATCTGAGAGAAATTCAGATATCTGAAGTAAAGCATGAGATCGATTCGTCTTTGACTGCTTTGTTATTAAGATAGCGACTAAGTTACAGATAAATAAACAGACGGCCAATTGTCGATCAATATTCGCGTTCCGGAGGTCTTAGATGCGATAAAAATGGGAACCCACCTGGTCTAACTTATCTGACTAGTATCATCGATCGGTGACTGTCGAACTCCTTGTAAAACTAACCTGTATGAGAATTTCTGAATCACTATTATTAACAAATTACATTTCTGATTTACCAAAACCATGCAGAGTTAGTTTCATTTATCTTGAACAAGAAGATGCATCGTTAAAATATGTTTTACAGTAAGATATCGCTCACGGAACCATTTCTGAATAGCTCCAAGAAGAAATGACTGAAACGGCGTGTCACATAAGATTCCAAAGCAAAACATGTTGACAATATGATATCGAACTCTCTTTTGTCTACGTCACAGAAGTTCATCTTTTCAATACAACACATATTTCCAATGCGTTCCTCTTTTAGCATTATAAACATCGCAGGTGTCGGCTAAGACATATTTAATTAAAATATTCCTTAAAGATTTGCCTAAAATTCATAGGCAAAGTAAACAAATTATTTTATTTCTTTTACAATGAATGTTTATCTTTCTATACGTTTCAACTCTGGAATAAGGGTATTCGGAATGACGGAATAAACATTTAGGAATCTGAATCCGAATTTCGAAAGTCTGAATTCTAGAACGTCGCAATTTCGGAGTTAATAAATGACAAAATAACTCCATTTTGGAACGTGGGAATTAAGGAAGTTCGAAAATCGGAATTCCGTACAGTAATATTCCGAAATCGAAGAAATTCCGAATTTCGGACCTGACGCCACATTTTTTAAAAAAAAATATAATCTTAAATTTCATTATGCGCTTTGTGAAATACAAATAGACGTAATCAACATATCTTGTTATTGTTCATTCATGCCTAACATTATACGGACTGGTAATTTGATCATTTATTGATGATGAGTGTATGGATGTCTGCTGCATAATACAGAACAATTGGATATGTTTGCGTGAGTAAGGAAGTTTCAATAAAAACAGGTGCATTTGAAGCTCTTTAAATGAACATTCTTCAGAACCATATAAATATTATAAGTATCATTATTTTATAAGCGAGGAAACAACATATTATCATATTCAAGTATTTATTTATGCATTAGTGAGTTCTACATACATTAGTTGTGAAATAATAGAAAACATTTTTAAAAGTAAAATTCTGAAGCTGACCCAAAATAATATTTTCAGAAAAGTTTCAGAATAATTATGGAAATAGAATAAGCCCAAATTCGGTTTCAAATTCGTTATTCAACTTCTTCCTGTAATTTGATTGGACGTTCATCCCCAGAGCCATGGCATTCCTGAAACGAAGAATAAATAATACATGACATTTATAAATGAAATACTGATACAATAAACCTAAACCTATTTGGGAGTAGTTAGAATCTCACAAGGAGATCTACAAAATCAATACTCTGCCTTTCCTGTTTCTGGATCAAAAAGATAAATCACGAAAAAAGTAAGTTGTCACTCTTCAATCTAGAAAACCGCTATTCCTAGAGTAGAGAATCAGATTTCAAATATACAAGGTTAATATGCAGATCAGCACAAAAATTCGAAATTCTAAGTAATTTGAAAATTTGCAAAGACAAAAGAAACATTGTGCAATGGGTCGCATAAGGCAAATTGCCTTTTGTGTAAATAAATTGGGACCTTTTTTTTAACAAATCCTGGTTCTTTAATTACTGGGGAGATTAAAATATATATTTTTATGTCATATTAATATAACGACCAAGACGGCTAATCATAATTTTAAACTTAGAAGATAATGAACGATATTATAAGACCTCCAATACATATTAAACTTAACTTCGTTGTATGTATAAATTTAAAAATTAATTATTTCAGATTACTGTGGGTATAACAGTAAAATGGTGTTTGAGTCATAAAGAACTAAAGAAACCTCGATTAAATTTGAAAATTGTATTTAATCTGGGGTGAAATGGAAACCTCTGACCTAAAAATAGTCTTGCTCGGCTTCACTCTAGTCCGTCGATAGACGCATCACTATTTAGAAATATGGTCTTTCACGGAATCAAAACACATCTTATCAAAATTCTCTCTACCACTACAACTTGCTTTCGGTGTGCGTCTAACCAAAAGACAAATAATTCAGATAGTGTTCTTCGGTGACCACTTTCCATATGACACAGATGGGAATGGTAACCATCAGACCTGTAATTGAATTACGATCCTTGCATTTCCCATCAGAAATTCCCACGAACATCCGAAATGTATTAGTAAGGATAGTAGGTAGCCGAGCTGTAATCAACTTAATCTCCCATTGCTGATCTGAAGTCCTCGTTACTGACAGGATCACTAGATATGAGTCCTACGTTTCAATTACAAGGTCAATTTTAGTAGTACTATCACACATATGATGATATCTGAAACCAACTTTAAAAGTAAACGGCGAATTAAGGTGTTGATAAACAGTAGTACGGTGTCCCGAATTTATATTTGAGAATCATAATCCAAGTCGCAATATACGTTATAACTTACATTGAAAGTGTAACGTTGTAGTCCATTATAATTGAGATATATAAAATGCCTAAATTTTCTATTCTCCAGATCATTACCATTCTGAATGAATAACAAAGGATACGTATGTTCTCAACAGTGGGTAGAGGTAAGTTTATATTTTTTAAGAAAGGACAAATATTTGAAATCGTATAATTATGCAATCTCCACATCTCTGCTGCTAATGTCTCATGTCTCATGTCTTTTTGCTAAAAAAAGAATGCTATGCATACAACGCTTGTATACGTTCTAAAGAATAAACACAATTCTTTCTAAGTAACACTAAAACACTCACCCCACATGAAATTG
The DNA here is from genome assembly GCA_022664845.1 of Lepisma saccharinum. Taxonomy (NCBI): domain Eukaryota; kingdom Metazoa; phylum Arthropoda; class Insecta; order Zygentoma; family Lepismatidae; genus Lepisma; species Lepisma saccharinum. Next base: position 4,451 of record JAGDQP010015312.1, read on the forward strand.
GCTGTCTCCATATTTTCTCCCTTCTGCTGCTGTAGAGGAACACCATAACCTGCCCTTTGTGGAATTGGAATTGGAATTGGCCTTGGTATAGCAAAAGCTACACAAACAACCACAGCAAGGAAAATGAAAACCTGAAGAATAGTAGGAGTGGTTAAATCAGTTAAATATATTGAGCTTACAATTATAATTAAATTGGTACTAAATTATACATAATTATATGGATCTATGTTGATTTAGAGGGAACCGTTTTTATTTAATTTTTATCTTTTCAATTTTTCTATTCTAAACCTAAATACAAAAAAAAATCGTTCCTGAGTATAATTCCCTATCGATATGGTTCTGTATGCATTTAACTTTTAATTTCATCATTATTTCAAACCAAAAAATTATGTTTTCAGACAATTGCATTATTTGCCCACAGTTATGTAACACAACATTATTTCACAGAATAATACATTTGCGGCAAAACTTACTTCAGAAAGGTGTTTCCCGTAAAATGCCAGCTCAGAACGAGATATTGCACGATCTCCTTCCCATTTAAGCAAACCAATTGAGATTCAATATGGCCGACTTCAAGATGATGGCTATAATTAACATACCCTACAGCAAGTAGCGCATTCCACCCACTATTCATTACGATGTATCTGATTTCCAATTGTATCAACATTTTGCGAACATAAGGGTTCACTCACCAGAAACAAGAATCTGACTACTGTGCAATAGATGTATGCCAAAGTAATTGCTCTCGAGTTGCTCCGTCACGATGTTTGCTTGTAAGTTTACCAAAACAGAAATTTAATAACATCATCGTTTCCCCTTTGCCCAAAAATTTATAGTTAATTTGCCCTACTAATTTACTAATATGAGTTACACATACTCATCATAGTTTTAAAGTTAATCAACTATACTAATATGTTCACTGTTCTGTTCATGCACACCAAACTTCAATTCAGGGATATGTTTTCAAAAGTCTATAAATAAATACATTAAGTTAGGTTTACGGAAATCAAGTTGGATTTCTAATAAAATGTCATGTTATGCAAACGCTTATTAATTACGATCTCCCTTGTTTGAACCTGGCATATATTTCACAGGATTGCTAGAGTCCGTGTCCTTTTCACATTTGATATGATGGCTTATTTTATTTTAGAGCTATTGTTGTTGTACTCATCCACTTTTGTCACGCCGCTGCACGCAATATGATTTTTTTCTTACTTACCTTGGTCAACATGTTTGCAACTAGAAGTAACTTGTTTCGTGTGAGAGTTACTATGTGTTTATATTATAGGAAACCAGGGATATTTATACTGATTTGTGTCCTCGCAAAATTCACACACCAGTTGATGATATGCTAGTGATCCGTATGTCCATTTTAATACTCATATATATGTGATTAATGATGAGAAATTTGTTCGGATCACCACACATAAGGGTTAGCTTAGAGGATAGCGTTGATTGAGTTATATGTGTAATTAGGAATATTTTCTGACTTCAATATAGTATATTTGCATAACAGGGTGTCCCCGAAATAACGATGTAACTTTCGGGGTGTTTTTATTTACAAAAAAAAGCCCTTTGAATAAATTTCGAAATCTGATTAGTTTGGGAAATATAAGCGCTGAAAATCACGACGATATCATCACAAATGATGTTATAGCTCGACGCATGATGACGTAAGCGGTGTCAACTTAACAAAACACACTCGAAGTAGTACCCGATTCATCTTTTTAAGCAATATTTTTGATTGGAGGAGTACCACATAGAGTACTACTGAAAATGGCATTGTCAAGTAATGAAATATTTTAGTAGAGCAAGCATAAAAATCTTCTGTAGTTGCATTTGACAATCTGAACAAAGCTAAAGTAGATGCATGAGGTCTTACTTCGAGTGGAATTTGTTAGGCCGACCCCTTTTACGACATTAATTGTCGAGATAACACGCCGTTTTTGAATTGTGACGATGCCACCGTGATGTTAAATCAGATTTCGAAATTTCTTGAAAGGAACTTTCTTCTTGTTTTGATGTAATGATCACCTTCCTAAGTTTGTAACATTATTTACGGGACATCCTGTATGATCATCCAAGTAGATAGTTTTATATCACAATATATGTTAATGAGAAATGTATTTTATTACATATTTTTTAAAGGTATGGTCCTATCTTGAATTTTACGACTCTCGATCAAAGCTTATATTACGGGTATTATAACAAGAATAACAAGTTCCAACTCAGATTCTGGAAAGAGACAACGAATTCTGAGTAATGGTTTGTCGTAATTTTTGCAACTAGTAAGTTCTCCTGGACAGTGCACGAAATTATTTTTCTTGCTGTAATTTTTAAGTCTATAAAGGACACTTTATACACAAAGATAGAATGCAATGCTATCGGTTTCTTTCCTTTCTATGGGCGTATTTATGGGAAGAATGAGGACATTGCCCCACAGTAATTACAGATTGGCTTTAAATGACCCCCGTAATAGCTTCCACCATTAATGTAATTGCCCGCTTCTCATTGTCTCTCTCCTAAATCCGCCTTAATGGTTATTTCCTTTATTCCAAAATTACGTATACGTTTTACAATAAATGCGAATGATGTCGATGAAAACTTACACAATTTCAGAATTCAACTTCTGGAATTCATTTAAAACATTTTCTAATCCTTTACGCTAATTCGTCTTCCCGTACGTCTCATAGAATTTAGAAACGACAAACCGATTACAGGTACCACCACAACATTAAGGAATGATTAAATTCTCATTTCAGGCTGTAAAGAGATATCTGTGAGTATGGGCAACTTCTTTACGTTTTCCTTTCTTCTGATGAAAATCCACTCCTACATAGTCAATATGTAATTTGTAGAAGAATGAAAACCACAGTAATTAATCGACATATTCATATAAATGAGCATCCAACAACTAAATATAAACGATTTTTTTTAATATATTGACATTTTTGTGTTTTTAAATTTGAATAAATTTTAAGATTTTTTTAGCAACTTTGACTTTAGGTATGGATGATGATTGGAGAAATGATAGAATAATGAAAATGGGAGAAAAAGAGAGAACTCCGAGAAAACCCACCCTACTGTATTTGTACACCACAAAGTCTACAGGACATGAGCTGGAAGTGAACCGATGACCCCAAGTACCAGAGCTGAGCGGTCTAACACTGAAACACCGCGGACCTCTAATTTTTATAATTGAGTACATAAGAAAAAGTAATAGATAACGCGAGTCCATACTTTCACTTATATTGAGGAAGTATTAATAAATACTATTAAGAGGACATTAGTTTTACTGTTTTAGAGATTAATCAAGACAAATAGATAAGTAAATTGATAAAACGATCCATTTGTATCTCATCAAAGTCGATAAAGTGGAAATCAGTAGTGGGTCTCGATTTATTGCAAAGTAATCAAAACACTTGTATGATATTTAGGCAGGCAGCATCGTATTAAAACCGCTAAAATATAGTCTACTTTATTTTATTATATTTTTACAAACACTTCTTTATTTTGCTCAAACTTCCAAATAAGCCATTACAAATCTTAATATCCCTGAACTACAAAACAAGTTATAACAACAGCCGCTTATCCTTCATTGAACAGGTAATCGAGTTTCATCATCTGAAGCTGTCTTTCTGTAAGTTCTTCGTTTCCTACCAGATCCGTCGCCAATATTAGTTCTAGTTCTTCAAGACAAAAACTTCTGCACTACAGCTTCTACTTCATGTTGGTAGTTGAAGGTTTGTGATCGCAATACGTGTGCCATCGATCGAAAAGGTAATAATCCGATTGGATGAAGTCCATAGTGATTACTGGGTGTAGCAGCAATTCGATTCACTGAAGTTGTTGGAGTTTATTCTGGCTCGTTCCAGTTGTATGCTGCTTTGAATTGTCTTGCTGCAGACGCATTTGCTTCCTGTTGACTTATACCGAGTATTTTTGACGCACAATTACAGACTTCCGCTCCATCTGTTCGGAATATAGGTACGAAATGATGGTCCGACTGTCCGGAAGGAACTTGTGGTGATTTATCTCCTCATGGTTTCAGCAAAGGCAGAGTTGCATGTCGTGTTGGAAAGGGTTTCCTTTGGCGAGAGGTTCTGGAAGCTGAATCTTGTTTATCCACTTCTTATGCATGATAAAAATTCTGAATTTTAATATCTATTTTTCATCACATGTAATTCTCTTAATGAAGCGCAGATCACGCAGGTTTTCCAGGAGATTCTTGTGAACATGCAGTCGGAATAGATTGAGAGTAGTGTAATCGATGCATGATACGGCATATGATTATGTGAAACCTGGACAGGTAAATTCGTTTTCTACTAAACTTTTATCACTACAAGTGTTGACTGTTCGTGTTGCTTAATACGGAAATATGTTGCAGATAATACATTCTTTTCAGTCTTTGACAGAGAGTTTCAGACATCTTTAAACACAAAGCTCCAATTGACTCGTTTCACCTCGAGAGGCTCTCATTATCTGTATCTGGCCAATTTCTAGCTTTGCTTTGCACACGTTAGATGACCTATATTAACTGATTACATAACACTATGTTTGTACACAGGAACAACAATGCAGTGAGAGCGTAATAAAAAATAGAAGAAAACTTTCTTTGAGGATCTTAATACAATGTTCCTATCTGATAGTATTAAATATAGCTGTCACTTTGTGTTAAGTCGAGAACCACCATTGATGTACATTGAAAGTTTACATTCACATAAAAATGTATTGTTGAAGAACTTCACATCCCTTACCATTTATCTTGACTCACAAAAAAGTAATACAAACTAATGTTCTAAAAGTATTGATTAACGTTTTTAATAATAGCTTAAATTACGTACGTTTATCATTTCTCACACACATCTTAAAGTAGAAAGCAATCTAAATAAGTTATCTTTGGTGATTCATGGCTAATTTATATCAATATGTTTATAATTGTATGTGGTTTTGACACTTTTACCCTTTAAATACTACTATTTCAGACTCGAATTATCAACTGATTAGGGTAAATATTAAGCTTTTGACAAGACTTGCACAAAGTATAAGGTTAAGTCAGGGGATAATGCGGACAATTCAAAAAAAAAAATCACTAATATTCTAATTTTTACACAAACTTCTAAAAAATTACATCTATTCTGTTGTATCTTTTACACAATTACATACCATTAATATTTATTTTAATTCATTGTAAGCTTAATGACAAATAGTTTTCAAAAATCTTCATTTACGCAAATTCTCCTACTAAAATAGGTAAGATTTCCACATGGTTAGGAGAGAGTACGAATGGGAATAAAATAATATTCGATGGTACAAACTAAATAGAAACTACTTGTTGTTTTATCAAACACTATATACTATTTTATTACAAAAGTAGTTAGATAAAGCAGCCTGGATGTTCCTATTATTACACTTCTGACTCTTGATAGTTTGATAATTTAATAACCACCCTGTAAAAGAACTGTACACCCTTCACACAGAACTTTCCTCCGTCAAGTAGTTGGCCAAGATTATAAATTGCGCAGAAATCTTGCCCTGATTTACAATTAAAATACCTGATAAGAATGCACAATCTCTCCTCTCATTGTAATAAGTGTATGCGATGCACAGTCTCTCCTATTTGACACTTGCTTCAACAATCCTAGCTTAGTAGGACAGATTGCACACCAAATAGCTCGGGTGGAAATTTCCAGAATGACTGCAAACTGCGTATAACTCTATTTCTAATAAAAAATAAAAAAAGCTCGGATAAACCTTGATTTATAATTATTTAATACTGAAACACTTCCTTTGTAAATAAACACAACATATATGAAATTTCAAGCAATTAACGAGTGTCTTACAGGCAGAAATGATTATAAGTTTCAATGACCATCTCATATGAACACAGGAATTCAACGGACGAGTTTGCCAGTAACGAATTAACTGGTCCTTCACTCACAATTCGTCAGTTCAATTCCTTCCTCTCTTTTCAGAATCTGTACAATCTCTCCTACCATACAGTCTTTTCCAATTTTACGTTACATATTTTTATACCTTGAACTGAGAATTGTAACCATTTTATTACGTTTCGTTGGTGTCTGCAATCGTTTTATACTTCGCGTTTCTTAACTTTCTGAGACGTACGGAAAGGTAGTTTGTGGAAGGGATTTGAATAAGATTCAAGTACATTCAGGCACTTCAGTTCTGAAATTATGTTAGTCTAATCCGTATTATTGGTATTCAATACATGACATATACATTATTTTGTAAGAAAAGAACTGTGAGGAGAAAAGAAAAATGATAGCTCTATTTTATTTCCTTGATATAGAAAGATTCATTTTTAGTATCAACATGCACGGCAGTGCATGAGCCAAGTTCTTCACGTCAGGAAACGACAGCACTGCCAGAAGCATGTTATACAGGAACAAGAGTTTATGGCAAAATCGACGATTTGGGGGCCCCGTAAGAAAAAAGATGTTAAAGATAGGAATATGAGCTTTTGCCGTTAAGGAGATATGGTAAATATGTGCAGATGTACAAAATTTCATATTCGTATCTCAAACTATGTTCTAGTTGTGAACCCCTGAAATTGCACATTTTAGGCTAACTGACTGAATCACTCACTCACTCACTCACTGACTGGCTCACTCATCATATTGTTTAGGGTGTTTGGAGTAAGCTAGAAACATGAACTTTGGTATGAAGGGAGAGGATGATAAGTAGATAAAGGAAAAATTCCGAAATTTTGAAAAGGTCACTATCTTGGATTCAAAATGGCCGCCAAACGTAAAAATTCAAAGAATATACAGCCTAAACGACTAAAGATAGAACAGTGAAATTTGGTATGAAACTACATCATTGATAGCAAATTAAGAAAACTTTTTAAAAATTTGAAAATCTCGCCATTTTGGATTCAAAATGGATGCCAACCCTAAACTTTTAAAGAATACACAGCCTAGACGGCTGCCGCTAGAATAATGAAATTTAGTTTGACAGTACAACATTATTAGCAGATTATGAAAATATCACAAAATATCTCTAAAGACGTCATCTTGGATTCAAAATGGCGGGCGTCATCAATCCATTTTCCAACTGCTTGAGCCAGAGATACGAAATTTGGCATAATGATGTATTATCAAGAGTAGTTTAGGAAAACGTAACAACGTTTTAAAAAATTCACCATCTTTGATTCAAAATGACAGCTGAAATACCATTTTTTCACATCGTTCGAGATAGAGAAATGAAATTTGGTATGACAGTGTATCATCACGAGTATGTCACGAAAATATAAGAAAACGTTAAAAATGTGTCCATCTTTTATCCAAAATACCCGCAAAGCCCCACTTTATAACGACTAAAGCTAGAGAAACGAAATTTGGTATGAAGGTGTACCATTACGAGTAGGTTAGAATAAATTCGTCTCGTCTGCCCTACTAGGGTACAGTTCCCAGCTGGAGCCTGATTGCGATAAAGGGGTGCGCCCCAGCGAGGCCATCTTGGAATTCTGGGTGCAGCGCCCCAACGAGGCGAAGCGAGTATATACATTACACAAGTGTAAAAAGCTGCGAAATACGAGCAAAAGCACCAGGGGTGCAAACTGTCCAGTCAACTCCTTCAACCTTAAAAAGTGGTGAAATGGAATGTGGGTGAGCCTAGTTCCTCGCGCCAACTTCCAATACCCCTGCGTGTCCCACCAAGTTTTACTCGTCACAAACGTTAGCACTGCCAGGAGCATGTTATACAGGCAGAATATGGAAGTTTCCCCATTGGGACGCAGCGCTCTGGAGTATAAGGGAATGAATATCTGCATTATGTGTCGCAGTGCACTGCAGATTCTGGTTGTAATAAAAAGACTCAGTTCCTCCAAACTCCTCACGTTCGATGCGCGGCCTGCCGTGGGATTCTTGGCGCAGCGACGCGAGCGAATTGAGTTGAGTATTAACACGTACGGCAGTGCATGCAGCCGAGTTCCGCGTGTCACAAAACGTCAGCATGCTATACAGGAACAAGAGTTTATTGCGAAATCAGCGATTTTGAGGTTCTGTAAGAAAAGAGATGTTAAAAATTGAAATATGAAATTTCGAAGTATGACGGTATATCATCACTAGTAGATTACAAAATATCTGCAAAGACATCATTTAGAATCCAAAATGGCTGACTTCATAATCCATTTTCCAGAACGTTTGAACTAGGGATACGAAATTTGGCATAAAGGTGTATTAACAAGAGTAGTTTATTAATAATTTACATTTTTGAAAAAGTTGTTAACTTGGATCAAAATGGCCGCACAAAAACTTTTTCTACACCATTCGAGCTATAGAAACGAAATTTGGTATGAAGATGTACCATCACAAGTAGGTAACGGCAATGTAAGAAAACTTTTAAAAAATCGCTTTCTTTAATTCAACATAGCCGCCCAAATACCATTTTCCAAACCACTGAAGCTAGAGAAACGAAATTTGGTATGAAGGTGTACCATCACGAAAATGTTTCAATAAATCGATCAAACCACCGCTATGAGCGTGCAGCCCCCGAGGCGATATGGGAAAAGGTCTGCATAGCATGGGGCGCTGTCCCCAGAAAGTCTGATCACAATAAAGGGGGCGTAGTCATAAAAATTTCAAGTTGGGGCTCACACGGAATTCTGGGGCAGCACAGCCAGCGAGGCGAACCCAGTATATATATACACACGTATAAAAAGCTGTGAAATCCGAACAAAACACAAACACCAGATGGTGTTCTAGCCTTAGGGTTGGTGGTGGTGGATTTTAGGGCCGCCAACAGGAACGAAATTTGCTGTATCATCTTATCACAAGTATCACAAGTAGGTTACAATAAATATGGCAAAGCTTCCCTATGTTTCAATAAATATCTCATTCCCACGGGTGGTGGGTATGGGAAAAAATCTGCAACATGGAAGCACAGTGTCCTGGAGAGTGGTTACGATAAAGGGGCGTAAGTACCCAAAAACTCGAAGTTGGGGGCGCAGCCAGCTACGGGGGGCGAGGACCTAAACGAGGCCGAGCGAGCGAGTATATATATTATACACGTACAAAAAGCTGTGAAATCCGAACAAAAACACCAGAGGTGCAAAAAGTGGAGCCTAGTTCTTTAGCCCTAAAAAGGTGTGAAATGGGAGACAGATGAGCCAAGTTCCTTGGTGACAGCATGTAACACGAACAAAGGAACTTGGCGCGAGGTGGCAAGGTTCATGATCCTCAAGCTATAAGAGTGGTGGGGATCCTAAACCCCACTACGTCTACCGCCACCAACCCTAAGGCTGTTGCCAGCTCCCGCGAAGTTCCTTTGTTCCTGTTACATGCTGTCACCAAAGAACTTGGCTCATCCGTCTCCCATTTCACACCTCTTTAAGGCTAAAGAACTTGGCTCCACTTTTTGCACCTCTGGTGTTTTTGTTCGGTTAAAAATTACGACGAGTAACTTACTTTCGTAACTCATTGTAGAGTACTTGTCTAGGTTTAAAAATTATGTCAATACTTTACTCACAATGCTTTCTCTTTGCCAGAAAGCAATATAAAATTTGCAATTTCTGTTCTCATAAACAGTCGTTATAGTAAGAATTCAACGAGAAACGTCTAAATGAAGACAGTTGAAAGGTATGTGATAAAATTGTTATTATCTCCGTGATATTTATTTCCATATAAATAAAACTTACTTTCCTAATCATATATCGCTATACATTACGTTTAAAATTAATGCATGGATCTAATTGCAAATACGATTCAACGTCATCGCTTAAGATAACCTTGACACGTGGTAATGAGAACAATAGAACATACTTTCGTGTAGATCATGTGTAAATGAGTATGCAACGAAACATGCGGACCACTGACATATTTACTGGTGCGTTAATGTTCCGAGGACTAAAGGGAGTATAAATGTTCCTGTTTCTCCATACCAGAAACAAGCAGTAATTCTAACACGAAATAGGTTATATCGAATTGCAAACATGTTGACCAAGGTAAGTGAGTTAAGTAAATTAGTATTTACTAAAAGTTGATATCTGAAGGAAAGTTTTTTTCTGAAAAACGACTACTTATTACATTTTCTAAAGCACAGATTATAGTAGTTCAGTGCGGTTTGTGCCAAATTGAAACAATCAAGTCTATAATATTGTTAACTCCTTAAGTTTTATCGTTTTTATTAGAAAATCACCGACTTTTGAAAACTTTCTTCTCAGCTGAAATTTCGTTCGTTTTTATCGTCATGAGTATTTTAATATGAGAGTAAGTTAGTGGATTACACGATTAACATAAGATTTGTGACTGACTATATGTTACTCGCATTATCTACTTACTTAGTGCAACTTATATCAAAATCATAATTTCAAACCAAGGTGGAGATTTGTTTAAATGTAAGCAATATTCGTTTTTGTACCTTGGTGTCCAAAACTTAAGCACGGAATTTGTTTTAACATACTATTGACTACCTTGCCCCTACATCACAAAAGTATGTCACCCACTGAGGAGAGCGAGCCCTTAGCTACCTAGTATGAGCGTGAATGGTCCTTTGTAGTTTACCAGTGGTCGTAGAAGTTGGCGACCAAAGGTTCTGTAGTTTGTGGTGTGATAAGGCAAGCAGTGGCATTTGGTCTCTATAGGTCCTGTGAAAATTTACTTAGAGATCATCGTAAGCATGGCACAAATACATCATGTGAGTGAGATTGAGTGTGGTCGAATTGTCAGTAAATTGGAAGAACAGTGACCAGTGTTGCAAATAAAGTGAGAATTGACCACAGCATAGTGTCAATGTTGTGGTCAGAGTACCTGCAACCGGAAAAGTCTCTAGACATGTCGGACGAGGTAGTTTACGACGTACCATACCATCAGTACTCTGTTTTTGGTGTAATTTACGTAAACAAATAGTAGGAGTAGACCTGGGAAACTTAGAAATTAACTGCACGCTAGTATTTTAAACTGTCGCAAGAATCTGGAACTTTGTACCGTCATAAAAACACTGTGGAATGGAACAAAACTTTAGGCGAAATAATGGTCTGGGCTGGAATTACGATCAACGAACGCAGCGATAATTAGCTATTGGAAAGGGGGACTGTGACAAGCGAAAGATATTCCATAGATGTCATTCATCTTCTTGTTCGCCTGTATCGTGAGACTCTAGGACCACTTTTTATTTTTATAGATAATAATGCTCATCCTCATGGGATGTGGCCGATCTAATTGAAGAAAACATTCGTCGAATGGAGTGATTAGCATACTCTCCAGATGTCAAAACGATAGAACATACGTGGGAAGCTTTAGGGAGACACGTTTCTGAGAGGAAACCGACTACACAAACTCTTCCTGTACTTTGACGGGCCTTACAGGAGGCATGGAACGCTCTACCACAAGAATTGCTTGCCAATCTTGTTTACAGTATACGACGCCAATGTAGGAGCGAGCATATTCCATAACAAATTCTGTGTAAGTTAACAATCCACGTTTTTTATGTGTTTAATTTGGACGTAATGCTTGATGTTGGACGTGCCAATTGCCATATCCGCAGTATGTGGTGGTACTTTGTATCAGCAATAGATACTCAGTGACTATGTGATATATAGTATTTCATACTGTATTGCGTTTCTGAACCTCAACAACATGAATTGAAATGATATGTATGAGTCAGCATTTATGAACCTTCGTGTAGTTTGAGTTTCCTCATTTGAACTCAAACATTGAAGTAAAGAAGTTATATAAACTAGGCGTAAATTAAATCAATATAAATCAGTATAACTTAGTAGCAACTTAATAATAATTGTAAGTTAGTAGTTCTTTAGTATGCGTTACGCAGTGTTACCTTCCATTTCAGGTTTTCATTTTCCTCGCTGTGGTTGTTTGTGTAGCTTTGGCTATACCAAGGCCAATCCCAATTCCTATTCCTCAAAGAACAGGTTATGGTGTCCCTCTGCAGCAGAAAGGAGAACATATGGAGAGAGCAAATTTCATGTGGGGTGAGTTTTTTAGCATAGTTAAGAACGAATCTGGTATTTGTTTTATTGAAACATAGATTTTATTTATATATATGGTGTTATTTACTAAAGAAAAATAAGAATTATGAGTTCAATAGTACATTTTTGGTGCTAGAAAATTCTACGATTTCAAAGATACAATAAATAACTTTCCTTTAAGATCTAATAAAATATGATTTTCAAACGATGTTTGGAACCTTTATCGAGTTTTCAATAAATAGCATACCCACTTTTTATGTATTGGGAAGAGTAATATTCAGGAGGAAATGGAACTGAAATATTATCGTTCTTTAAATCTCTGGGCTATACAAGTATGATTGACTACACAATAAAAGTAAATTAATACATTACTGAAACTTAGGCTCTTCGTTCCTAAATCGAAATTCGAAAGAATACTCATTCGTTATCTTAATTTGTCCTTTATCATTAATATGATTTTCTATAATTATCAAATGTGGGACAAAATTACAAAAGTCGAAATGGTAATATTGAAACGCAGGACTCAGATCCAGTGGTGCACTCACTAACATTGCTGACTTTAGACCGGGAATGATTTTGCACGTTGGTCGAAAGTCCACTACCGAATATCCTGACTTGGATCATTCCGATATTCCATAGTTTGTGAAATAAATGCCAGAATATTAATTGAACTATGGTTCAGGCTGCTTACTTTACCGATGCAGTGCTAAATCCATGTTAGTGATGTATACAGTCCGACAATTAAGTAATGAGACTGATTTTATTCTGACGAAAGAAACAAAAGTAATTGAATAATACCTGTCTTTTATTCGAAATACAACTCTCCTGCATCAATACAACTAGTGGCACGATCACACAAGGAGTGGAATGACTTCTTCAACTCAGTTTGTGGTATGGCCCGTAATGCCACTGTCACAGCTGCTTGGATGTCTTCAAGCCTGTCGAAAAGTCGTCCTTTCAATGGCAACTTCAGCTTAGGGAACAGGAAATAGTCACAGGGGGACATATCTGGTGAGTAGGGGGGATGATTCAGCACACACACACACACTTGTTTTGTGGCCAAATATTCTGCAACAAGTACTGCTCGGTGAGCTGGAGCGTTGTCATGGAGAAGGAACCAGCTACCTGGGGTTGAGTATTCAGGCCGAACACGACGTATTCTCTTCAACAAATGCTCCAAAACACCTAAATAAAACTGAGCATTAACTGTGTGACCTTCTGGTACAAATTCATGATGAATGATGCCCTTACTGTCGTAGAAACAAATGAGCATTGTCTTCACTTTTGACTTTTGGAGATGAAGTTTCTTTCCTTTTGAAGAATCTGCAGACTTCCATTCGGCACTCTGCCGTTTAGTAGCTGGATCATAACGAAAACACTAACATTCGTCTTCTGCAACAATGGACAGAAGGAAAGTTTTCTTCCTACGGGCAGTTGCAATGATGTCACGGGCGTAATCAACACGCGCTTGTTTCTGTTCATCAGATAATGAGTGCGGCACAAACCGCGCTGCGACATTCTTCTTGCCTAAATCTTCCACTAAGATCTTACGAATGAATTGTCTCCCTGTTAACACCAAAGTCACCTTCCATCAGTCTCACAGTCACACAACGATCTTCTTGCACACGTTCACGGACCTTTTCAATCACTTCCTCGTTACGAACAGAAATGGGACGACCCGGCCGAGGTTCATCGTCAATCGATTCCACACCACTTTTAAAACGTTCATGCCATCTAAATATCTGTGCACGAGACAAACAAGTATCACTATACACTCTCCGCATCAACTCAACAGTTTCTGTGCCACTTTTCCCGAGTTTGAAACAGAACTTGATATTCGCCCTCTGCTCCATGACACTGGCGTGACAAAGGCGTTTCACTTACTGCTGGTACTGACGTCATATTTCCCGTTGTGCTTCACGCGGGACCATGGTGTTGCCAGGTCGTAGATGAAGGATTACTCTCTCGAAATCACATATTGGTTTCTATTTTGCATTCTCTGTTTTGTCAGAATAAAATCAGTCTCATTACTTACTTGTCGGACTGTGTATCTACCGAATGAAACGGAACAAAGCATTCGACAATGTATGGATTTAAAACGGTCCTGCTCTACTCTGATCCAACGCTTGTTTATTTTTGTGTGTTCGGGTTGTTCTAAGCCAAAATTAAAAAATTTATTCAAGAAAACATAATTTAAGAAGTTGCTCTAAAATTATAATTCTTGAGCAATTTAGTTACTCGTTTTACTGTCCATAAAAATGTGAAATAATCAACGCTGAACTTTATGTGTATTCTTGAATGGAAAAATACACACAGCATGAGTGTATGAAATTGAGCTTATTTCGAAACCGTCTAATATACGTTTACGACACTTACGATAATAGCCAATGTATAAAGCTCAATTTGTCTTCATACTTTTTTTTAAAAAAAAATCATTATCTTATGTTTTTAACAATTTGGATAATCGTTCAAAATCTCATATTAATACGACGGAACGAGTTTATTTTTAGTAGTGTAGTAATTTCATGTAATAACAAGAAATGTTAACACTAATGAACATTTAATGCTGTTTGTGTTCACTTCTTAGATCTCATTGTAATAAGTTATAAACACTTTTGAGTGCATTGCAAAAACATCCACGTTAGATTTTAAAATGTTATGTACCCATTATTCGTTTCAGGAATGCCATGGTTCTGGGGATGAAAGTGTAACAAAACCAAGGATAAAGTGAAACAACGAATTTGAAACCAAAGTTGGATATATGTTTGTTTCATAAAGAATTCTAGTCTTTTTTTTTTAATCACAAATATTGCTTTGTACCTTAGCTTCAGTATTTCAAAGCTAATATGTATAGAAGTCACTAATGCATAAATAAAGGACCTGAAAGTAAAAGTACTGTAATTTGTAATTAAATAAATATTAAAATAAATCTGACGAATGTTTAATTAACGAGCAATAAATACACTTGGGTGCATTGAAACATTCTTACCCAGAGGACATACCAAATTGGTTTGATTTATAGAGCAGAAACTTCTCTCGTGATCATTAAATTCTCAAATGGACAAGCCAGCATATACTGGTAAGTTGAAGACTGAGTTAAGAACAAAAGGGAATAATTATATAAGCTTATTTGGATTTTTGCGAAAGATCTAGATTCCTAAGAAAAATATTGGAATTCAAGATTACGATCATGCAACAAAGAAATGTTATTTAAAAGATTTTGAATTTCGACGCACAATAGGATAGAATTAAAAAGTGCTTTCGAATTATTTAATATATGAAAATGTATTTTATAACTATAGCTTCAAAGCCAATGTTTTATCTTATTTCATATTTTTCTAACAAGATAGTCCTAGAATTGAAACAATGGGATACATTTTTTGAAAACGTAATTTTACAATGTGTTCATTTTTGTCTATGAAATTTATGCTGATCCTTTTCGAGGAAACCTTTTCTTAAAATACGCGTATTTTATAGTAAAAAACTACATTGAGTATTATACTAGAGGCTGAGAGCAATGGGAAGATGATACGGAATTAAAATTTCGAATTCTGTGTCCTAGTCTCAACAGAGTGATACATCATTTGTTTTACATATCTTGCGTTGCAATTTTTCAAAATTCCGTTACTATCCTTTCCTCTTCGAATATTTCATAGATATTTCCACCAGACATTTCAAACGAAAACAAGAAAATATTGTAACAATATTACTTCTTGCTGTCATGACATTATTCACGACAATGTGGCAAGGATAGTTTAAGGGATGACGTTCAATGAGTTCTATTTGTAATTAGCTATATGTTTTTTTACTTGTAAACATACTATACGAGTTGATTTAACGCCCGTCAGAGGTTTTTCGTCCCCTCACTCCCCTGGGGAGTGTCGAATCGAATAACTAAGATAACATGTTGCTGATGAATTGATTGTTTTGCCAATTTTTCCCTCTTGGTGGTAGTTAAACCGTTAAACTATAATGTGGTGTGGGTTGCTCATGAAGTAAGGATATATCTGACAACTTTGTTTACTAACTGAATTTACCCGTCACCTATCTCAGGGATGCTAGGTGTTTCTTACACCGACATTATTTTTTTTTACAAGTTGTAAGTGAAATATGTACCCCGCAGGGTTTCCGGAAGAACATCTGGCCAGCCTAGGCCACTTTCGTCCTCAGATTTTTACCAGACCTACGAGGCAAAATGTTGGAATTATTTATAAATGCATTCGCTGCCACATTGCTATACTTCCTGCATCTTCACCATGACAAACATAAGGAATTAACTAAAGACATATGGACCGAACTTATTTGGTATAGTTTTTATTAAAATACTAATAAACCTCCAAGAAACTGAAGAAATATTTTGAATTATAGGAAGAATTTAAGTTCCTAGAGATAATGCAACTTCGAAGATTTAGTTACTATAAACTGAAAAACTATGAAGTCTTACTGAAATATGCTCGCATCCTGTATATACAATACATTATTTTCTAATTCCTGCACTATTCAAGAAAGATATCTATTTTTGATCATAATTACCGTCCACGAAAACCAGTTATCCTTAGCTCAAAATCGCGGGAAATAACCTTTTTCTATTCAAGGACAGAGATATACGTTTGGGTTTACTAGTACTCGTACATTGTTTTCGAATTTGACTTTAATTGTTTCCGAATTTGGTTTTTAGGCAACTTTGACTCAGGTCGGATTTATAAAGAGATGAATTGGTGAAAGGAAGAAAGTGGAAGGAAACGGGCGAAACGCGAGAAAACTACCGCGCACGGTGTTAGTCCACCACACAGCGCACGATCCGACGACCCCTAGTGCCAGAGGTGAGCGCTCCACTAATTGAGCCACCACGGCCCCACTGATACATTGTGTTTCACTACAAAAGCACAAGGCATTTCTCCTTCATGCTCCGGGCTCAAAGGCTCACCCCATACTGCAAAAATACATAAGGATAGAGACAGTGTAACAAAAATATTTTATGTTATATGAATATTTCAAAAGATTAGGTTTGTTATAATGAGTCTGTTGCAATAACGCTCTGAGAACTATTATTTCAAAGCATATGATAACGTAGACACGTTCCGTGGCTCCCCTGTACTTTTTTTAAAGTATAAGAATAGGTATCAGCACGTAACACTTTGGGGGAAATTTAAAAATTTAAATTTTAAAAAAAGGTGACAATGCTGACAACTGGGTGCTTGGGAAAAGAGAACAACCACAGTATGTTTCATTTGAGCCGAATATGTTTACTCAAAGCTTAGTGTGGACTGCGGATACGTCGAACTAAATGGAAGTAATAAATGTTTAATTTTAATTGGTTGGCAACACTGTCAACTATGGGACCTTAAGTACCTATGCGATTCGTCCCAGTACCTAAATACAAAGTTTGACCCTAATACATTCAACGAATGGAAGCAATTAAAAGTTTTATTTTCTAAAATTGGTTGGCAACACTGATAACTGCGGCGCTGGAAATACCCCACGAACTGTCCAAGTACCTAATGCACATGTCAAATTTTGTGTAAATGAATGCGGATACATCCTACGGTAGCAAATATGAAATCTGGATTTTTAAGTGTTCTACAACCCTGACAATCTACGGTGTCTTAAGTGCCTGTGTGACCTGCCTCAGTTAGTAAAGAACATGTATGTCAAATTTAGTGTAAATCAATCCATACGTGTAGATTTGTAAAGGCATTTATGTAAGTTTAATTGAAAATATGCTGGCAACACTGACAACGAGGCCGGCAACACTGAGTTCGGGACAAACAAAATTTCTTCTATTGTGTTGAATGATGTTTAAGTTAAGTTTGGAGGTAGGTACGGCATGGGAGAAGTTTATTTTAAGTTGTCAACACTGAGAACTGGACAAGTCAGAAAATCTCACATATACAAGAGTATTTGTAATCTAGGGTTTAATTTATCTTGTATTTCTTCTTAATTACCTATATGAAAATATTTTTTCTAATTGCAACTCCAGATGTTCAAGAGCTATGCTGCAACATACATACAAACAAAAGCACACCCTCACCCTCACACACACACACACACACACACACACACACACACACACACACATATATATATATATATATACAGATGCTTATCAGAATAATGGAAACACCTGTAGTTGGCAACACGTAAGATGTATGGGTTGGCAGTGGTGTCATGGCGACCGCAGCGCCGGACTGCTGGTGGTGGTGTGTTAGGTCGGTCTCCATACTACGTCAGGCGTCGTGGAACAGGAGTGTGCAGTGGCTGCAGCAGACGGAGGTAGTGTAAAATGGGAGACCTCTCAGAGTTTCAAAGAGGGCAAATTGTTGGTGCGCGGTTATGTGGAGTGAGTGTGACGGCAGTGGCTAGTGTGTTAGGTGTGTCGCCAGGGACAGTGTCGAAGGTGATGACGGCCTACACAACACACGGGAAAACCACATCGGGGAAGCGGAACAGTGGGCGGAAGAAAAGCATCAGTGACAGGGCACGCCGGGTATTAAAGCGCATTGTCACGCGGAACCGTCGTGCCACTGCGGCGCAAGTGACGGAGGAACTCAATCAGCACCTCCCCCAACCTGTTTCGACAATCACAGTCCGCCACGAATTACATGACATGAACTTACGGGGTCGTGTTGCACGGGCCAAACCTCTCATCAGGGACCAGAACGCTTTAGCACGCCGCAAATGGTGCCGCGACCATGCAACTTGGACCGTTGACGACTGGAAACGTGTGGTATGGTCGGATGAGTCACCATTCACCCTATTCCAAACCACGGGCCGTGTTTATGTGTGGAGAACGCCCAAAGAAGCGTATGATCTGCAGTGTCTCCGCCCAACTGTGAAACATGGCGGCGGCACGGTGATGCTGTGGGCCGCAATATCATGGTTTTCATTGGGTCCTGTGGTCACACTTCGCGGACGCATCACTGCCAACGATTATGTCGCAATTTTAGGAGACCACTTGCATCCTATGGTCCGGATGTTGTTCCCGGACAATGACGCCATATTCCAAGATGATAATGCACCCATTCACACAGCTGGAGTTGTTGCAGCGTGGTTTGAGGATCATCGGGATGAAGTTCAACACCTCCCCTGGTCCGCAAAATCCCCAGATCTCAACATAATTGAACATCTGTGGTCCATCTTGGAAACACGACTCCGGCGACGATTTCCACCTCCATCCTCTCTCACAGAACTGGCCGATGCCCTGCACGAGGAATGGTGTAATATTCCACTTGCTACCATTCACGACCTCTATGCCTCCATCCCACGTCGCATCAAGGCTGTTCTGAAGGCGAAAGGTGGCCCGACACCATATTAATCTGGTAAGTTGCACTTTCGTTCAGGTGTTTCCATTATTCTGATAAGCATCTGTATATATATATATATATATATATATATATATATATATATATATACAGGAGGGGCATTCCATATTGATTTACACTTTTTTCCCTCTTTCAGGGTCCACCATTGAGCTCGTCCTGAAAGTTGAAAGGAATTAGTACTTAGGTCTGCCTTCAGGTTTGAGAACGATACAGAGACGTGTAATCCCTGTACCCTGCAGCACAGTTCGCCAACAGCTGTAAGTACGTGAGCGGACAACATGGAAAGTGATCAGCAAGGACAGCGCTGGACAACGTGGATTCTGTGAAAAGAGGGTGTACAGACTGCGGAAATTCACGGGCAATTGGTGTCAGTGTGTGGAGAGTGCGCACCGTCACGCAAAACCGTATACAACTGGGTGGACGGCTGGAAAAGTGGCCGCACATCAACAGCTAAGGGAATCAGTTCTGCAAGGAAAGTGACTGTGAAAACTCCAGTGAACAGTTCAGGAGTAGAGCGGCTTATTCAAGACAACAGGTGCATCACGTTCACGGAACTGGAGGCGGCCACAGGACATGCCAGAAGCACTCTGTACCGCATAGTGCACGAACACCTTAAGTTGAGAAAGGTGTCTGCCAGGTGTATTCCCAAATCCCTGAATGCTGCACAAAGACAGCAGCGCAAGAATTTGAGTAGTGATCTTCTGCAACGCTACAGCCTGGATCAAGAAGGCTTCATGTCCAAACTCGTTACTGGCTACGAGACTTGGCTGCACTACCATGAGCCAGAGACCAAAGCCCAATCAATGCAGCGCAAGCATCAAGGCAGCCCCACGCCAAAGAATTTCCGTACACGGCCCTCCGTAGGCAAACGCATGGCAACAGTCTTCTGGGACAAGGATGGAATCATACTCATTGACTAGCTGGAGCCCGGGACCACCATTAACAGCGAGTCATACGTGACAATGCTTCGGAGGTTGCGCCCTGCAATTCAGAGGAAACGAAAAGGAAAATGGGCGAAAGGTGTGCTCCTGCAACACGACAACGCTCGTCCCTACACGAGTCGGGCAACCACGACTGCCATTAATGAGCTGGGGTTCCAGGTGCTGCCACACTCCTGGCTTCGCAACTTCTAATAACCACCTCTTCGGGACATTGAAGAAACCGCTGCGTGGACAACATTTCGCCGACTTCCAGGAACTGCAAGACGCTGTCCGGACGTGGGTGCGACAGACTTCGAAAACGTGGTTCGCAGAGGGCATAGAGAAGTTGCCACATTGGTGGCGCAAGCATGTAGTTCTTAATGGAGACTATGTTGAGAAAGTGGTTGTATCTGCCCTGCCGAGCCGTGTAAAACTAAAAAAAATATGTGTAAATCAATATGGAATCAATCAATATTGCTATTTTATGTCATATTTGACGTTCTCTCAATGTGGCGTAAATTGTTAACGTTTATATTTTCCAATATCTCTTTTATTTCACCGAAGGGTGATCAAAATCACTATCTAGAAACACGTTTTTTTTTTTACTTCTACGAAACGGAATAATTTCAATCCAATAACTTCAACTTAAAATTTTATTTCTTACGTAGTTTCTCTCTCTCTTTCTCTCTCTCTCTCTCTCTCTCTCTGTCTCTCTCTCTCGGTATGTTAAAAAAAGTTGAACTGTACGTAGCGATACTGGAGTGACTGTTTAGTGTCGAAAGGTATGGGTCTGAGCAAATATTTAAAAAGTACAGGAAACACAAAGTCACATTTTGCAGGAAATGTACAGGAAACACAAAGTTGTGAGAAATAACACATTTTAAGGTGTAAGCACTTGAATTTCAATTTATCTTTTGCTCTCTAGCACATTATCGACCTACACCAAAGTGTCTTAAGGCCAAAAATAAATGCATAGTCGAGTGTTTACACCCAAAAATTTGTTTTCTCACAATTTTCAAAATGTGTCTTTGTTTTCTCCCCGTACTCTTTATTTAAACTTCTATGTCTACTTCCAGTCTAATCCAATATGAACAAAATTTTCATTTTTACACAGTTTTATACATTTTTTATCGCGGTGTGACCCGTTTTTGATTTCAGTCTTAATTCCTGAGTTATTCATATAATGTAATACCGTACTCTGCATATAATAAAAATTACTTTAAATAATATTTACTTATTTTTTTGGCAAGAATTAAGCCATAAATAAAAAAACGAGACGCACAGCTATATCAAGCATAAAAAAATAACAAGGAAGGGTCACAGTTCTCAAACACACAAATCCTATTCACACGTAAAACATCGCAAGCAACATAGCGAAATATGTAGATTATCAAAATTTAAGGTGCCATGGTCCAGGGGGAGAGGAGCTAGTGGCTCCGGAACTTCGAATGTCACAAAAATGAATATCAAGGCAGTAGTGAGGTTTTAATGGAATATCTTGAAAACGGGGAAAAGTAATCAAAATAATACTTGCACAACATATAACTGACCACAACTATAAAAAAAAAAAACATAAGCAGAATTTTCATCTAGGTAACAGTGTTGCCAACTCAGAACAAAGTTACATTTAAAAAAAATACCATTATACGTCAATTAATGTACAGTGGAAAATTACTGGCAATAGAAAATAAAATAGTACAAGTTGATTGCACAGTGTTGCAAACTATGAAAGATGGAACTACTTCCACAAGATCTTGTCGATGCAACTGTCCATATTATGCATAATTGTTGTCAGACTTCTATCACTGCTGGGGGTGACCATATAAACTGTTAAGCTCTATTCTCACTTTATTTTGTTTTCTGATATTATTATAATTCTGGCTTGTATATGCTTGTGATTTCGCAACCGTAAGATTGGACTGCGTTGTGTATTTTTCAAGTATAAATGCCATTTCTTTGTATACCGTACTAATGCACTTTCGTGTAACACCAAATGTCTCGGTAAATATTTTTCTTCTTTGGGAACTGCTTCGTTTTGCTTTAATTTTGGACACAAGTGTAGTTCTCATATTTTTCATTGTTTCTCTTTCCCTGTATTTCCTGACGTTTTCTTCTCATATATTTGCTTCTTTCTCTACTTCTCTCCCTCTCTCGCTTAATCTTTATTTTTTCTATGAACTTATTGCTATGAACATTCTTTATGTGCCTGGGAGTGTTCCAGAGATAAGACACCAGAGAGTGTCTGTGTTTGAGAGAGGGGAGGGGAGAGAAAGAGAGGAGAAAAGAATTGCCTTTTCAAATGATTTACTTTCCTATTTAGGAACATAAACAGTTATTTTTACGCTCTCCGCCTCTCTTTCTGTCTGTCTCTCTCCCTCTTTCTCACTGTATGTGTGTGTGTGCTCTAACAAGACAAATTTTCTTGCATAACATAATGATGAATCCTGCATGATGTCGTATTATTTTCCTTTCCGTTCCTATCTCTTAGAACTTAACGTCAATGTAATTTCTGCCTTACTCACTCGTGGTTCTCAAAATGACCAAGGACTAAAATTGTCCTCCTCCAAATGGAGGAATATCTTGGCATGCCATATTTTGAGAAAGATTGTACGGTCATGTTGGTTGTCTAACTATTAGGCATACAGTGAAACAATTCTCATGAAGAAAATCGCTTCTATTTCTTATACATTTAACCTCTATTTACTTTTGTAATTGGCTGTACATTTCATCGTATCCGATCTACTTCGAGAAATCAACTCAACTCGAAGTAGTACAGAATTTTACTTTTATATTTATATAATTCAGGGACATTAAATACTATAATCATTTGTTGATGGATCGAACGTAGTTAAATCAATTACAAGACACTACAAAATGTAGGTATGGAAGTTAACATATAGGAAATTGTTGAAGAACCTTACTTTCCTACACCACTTTTATCGACTCTTCTTAAAAGCAATACAATATTTTAAAAATATTTGAAAATATCTTTTAAAATAACTGGAAGTGTGCAGTTCATTCAGTCATAACTTTTTCTCACATGCACATACACAAATAAAGATAAGAGTAAATGAACTTGAAGTATAGCTGGATATAGAACGGTAATTTATATCAATTGATAAATGAAACTCATATAGTTATTACGCCAACACAAACCCAAAAGGAAGAGGGCACCTCGCTACCTATGTGGTAGAGTGTTACCTCTTGTGCGTGTGTATGGGTTTTCTCGGGACTTTGCCGTTTCCTCCTACTTATTTCATTCCACCAATTATCTCATCATGATTCACTCCCCTAAGCCAAAGTTGCCTAAAGGCCTTAAATAAAATGTAGTCATTCAATTTGAAGTAAATAGTGCAGAGGTGAATTATCAACAGATCTGAAGAAATTATGAATATACTTCAATGTTTCGCACAATATATATTTCTCTTTAGAGCTTAAAGTGAGAAATTAATCATTCGTTAGGTGTAGGTGTTTCGTGTAACTTATACTCTATTTTTTGTATTTCTCTGATAAATACAGAAGGGCAGGTTTGCGGAAGGGACAGAGAATCTTTGAGATACAATCAAGGAGTTTATTTTTGAACTTGTCTTAGTTTCTTCAGTGCCTTTCGAATTTATTATATTACTTATACATTACTTGGGAAGAAAGAAGCGAAGAAAAGAAAGGCAAAATGTATTTAATTACTACTTCCTCGATAAGGAAAGTCTCTTTCAATCTTAAAATTTACAAAGAGAGATTTGATTTGCTAAAACATGTGGAAATTATCCGTGGGAAGAAAATTGGATGTATTTTGTTATTCCCATTCAAATATCTATCAGAAATCATCAAAATGTAGATAGAAAAAAAACTTTCAGAACCAAATAAAAGATCATATTTCTCTTCAAGTGTTTGTTCTTGATAGAACTAAAAGATAGAAAGAACTTTGGTGATCATATATCCTACTATACTATATTGAAAAGTGAAAACTTGTATCTCAATACAGATGTAACTCATTCTACGTCATTTTTAAGCTAACCTTGACGCGTGGTCTGTCAAACAAAAGAAGTAACTCATTAATTAGTCACGTATAAGTAAGTATGAAATGCAACATATGGTTCACTAACATATCATCAACTCGTGTGTGAATTTCTCGAGGACAAAAATCAGTATATATTTCCAAGTTTCGTTGTACTTAGCACAAATAGGAACTTCAACACCAAACAAGTTCTTTCGCATTGCAATCATGTTGACCAAGGTAAGTAAATAAAATACTCTATTCCGCAGCAAAATTATCTTTTTACATAAAAGGTAATAAAACATAAAATGTAGAAAGGACACACTCTATCAAATCTTTGAGGTTTATGTTAATTTAAAACTCTAATGGCCATAATTGCAAAAATATACTTTCTCCTGAATTGTATAGGACAATTGTAGTTTCTTTCATCCTACCCTCGACTAAAATAGGAGAGTTATTTAAGTGGATTATCATTAAAGTTTAGATTCAATATGTTTGACTAAAATTAGTAAATTACTTCCTATGGTAATTTATATCTGAAACCCAATTTAAAATTCAGGAAGATTAGTTTAAAAGGAAGTAATTTTATATTTATAGACCTAGTTTGCTACCTTGTATAAATAGAGATATAATATATATATATATATATATATATATAAAATTAAGAGCAGAATCGATCAATATAAACCACCGTAACCACTTATAATTTACAACAAAATGAATTACAATTGAAAGTTAGAAATTATTTTGTATGGGCTAAGCAGTTCTATCTCTAATTTCAGGTTTTCATTTTCCTTGCTGTGGTTGTTTGTGTAGCTTTGGCCATACCAAGGCCAATCCCAATTCCAACTCCTCAAAGAGCAGGTTATGGTGTCCCTCTACAGCAGAAGGGAGAAAATATGGAGACAGCCAATTTCATGTGGGGTGAGTATTTCAGTGTTGTTAGGAAATTAATGTGTTGCCTTGAAACATAGACATTTATTATAGGTTTTGTGTTCTTTATTAACAATATATATGACAGTTCTTAGCTAGAAGTTGAATAATGGTGTGAGTAGAATTTTACCATTTGGAGAGAAAGTGCTTTCTTACCAGAAATTATAAAATTAGTTTTTAAAACGAAGTTTGATACCTTGATTGAATTTTGAAGAATATGCTTGACAATTTGTTATTCATTTCGAGGAGCAAAGTTGACAAATGTTGAATCACACTAGGCATTCTAAATCACACTAGAAACCTAAATCAATCTCAGATAGATCTTTTAAATTCTTAAAAATATTCTTCCTGCTTCCTAAATCCAAATTCGCAACAATGCCGATTATTTTCGTTATCTTACTGTTTTTATATTTTTCCATTTATTACTGACGTGATTTTAAAATATCTGTTCTTTCAATAGTAACAAAAAAATTAAATTTATAATATTGAGACGTAGCACTTATACGCGTATATAATGGTCAAGTCAGTAACATTGCTTATTTCCGATGGACATTGAGGTAGCATGTGGCTGACAGCTCTGTTACTCGCTACTCCTGACGTATTCTACTGTCTGCAAAATGAAGAGCTTATTTTCAAAAGGACAGATATCCCTGGATGAAAATCTTACAATTGGTGTAAATATATGTATTTATCTGGGAGGCCGAGCACTGTAAGTATGCGAATCATCTATTGTTGTAACTAGTCAGTGCTTACAGTTACAATATTAGAGATTTCACACGATGTGAGTACTCGCCCTCCCAGAAAAATACATATGTTTACACCTATGGTATGATTCTCTTCAACAAACACCTGCCCTTTTGAAAAAAGCTCCTTAAATAAATGCAAGAATCCTCCTCTCAGGGCAGGTTCAAGAATTTCACCGGAAAAGAGATCGAGAAAGAACTTCACACCAATTGTCTTCTGGTTAGGATAGGCACACGCCAAAAGGAAAAGTTGGGTTTGGAGAAAAGGAGATGTTCTTTAGTCGTTTTTGATGTCGCGATATATCCATATATTGAAATAGTGATGTACTGTATCTACCGACTGAAACAGAATAAAGCGTTAGAAAATGTATAGGCTTATCTTTTCCCCGCTCCAAGTATCTAACAGTTAACAGTTGACACTTCATCCTACTAAATACAATTAAATTTTTCCTGTTTTGACGTTTACACATATCGAAGAATGAGAATACATGACTGAATTAAATTTAACCCACATGCTTATTTCGAAAACCGTCAGTACTATTTTGATATACTTACAGCAATAAGTAATGTATAAAAGGGTTATATTATTTGTATAGGACGTGATATTAATAACACACAATGCAGTTCATGATTATCGTTGGATTATTTCATATATGGACAAGAATGGTAAACTAGTTGTATAATAAAAATGCGATATTAAGTATTTATTTTGTAGGTCTTGGTATGAGAAGTTAATCATACACAAACACATTTAAGTGCTTAGAAGCAGTATCGTGTTTACATCTAAAACTGTCATTTGTTCATTATTCGTTTCAGGAATGCCATGGTTCTGGGGATGAAAGTCAAAGCAAGTCATAGGGGAAAAGTAGAAGAATGAATTCGAAACCAACTTCGGGCATATGTTTCGATACATAAGAAATTCTAGTCTATTTTGTTAAATGAAAACTCTCGAAAATATTACTTTGTATGTTAGTACCAGTACTTCACTATTTTTAATTTGTTTGTATTTCAAACGTAATATCTGTAGAAAACACTAGTGCATAAATAAAAACTTGGAAGTTAAATAATTGTGTTTCCTCATTAAGTAAAATAATAAAGTGGCTCTGATGAATCTCCAATTAAGAAGCTCCAAATTCACTTAGTTGTATTGAAGTTGCCCTGAATACTCACCTATTTGATTTCTATAATGAAGCAGACACTGCTTCTCTCGTCATCCTTGAATGATTAAGTGCACAAACCAGTGTATTACAGTATGTTAAACATTGTGTGAAGGATGCAAGGAGAAGAAGTAATTCATTATGGTTTTGGGGAAAATATCAAATTCCCATGAGGAATATGGAACTGAAAATACAATCATTATGGAAAGACAGGTGGCTACAAGAATTTGAATTTCTCTCCACACTATGCTGAAGACAGAAAGTGCTTTTGAGATATATCCTCAATTGAAATTGTGGACTAAGACATGTAACTTCAAAATTAACGTTGTTTCTAATTTTCTTAATTTTCTAACATCTAAACGTCCAAAATTCAAATGTTGTGATAGACCTGTACACGACACTGAACATTTTGTTAATATTTGTTTTAGGAATTCATGCAGTTAGTTCTGAAGTTACTATTTTTTCTTATTATATCATAGTGGACACCACACGATGAATATTGTGCTATAAAATAAAACCGATGGAAAGTTGTGTTAAAATTAGAATATGAATTTCTGTGTCTTAGCCACAACATAGGGTAACATTATTTTGTATTTATATTTTGTGTTGCAATTTTATACTAAACGGATCGTTATAGCCACCTCTTCTTCGATTTTTTTAGTTGTCTCAAACGATACATATCATATTTAAAGTAATATAATTATATAATGATGTGGCCTCTTGTTCAGAGTCAAGAAGAGAGTAAACAATTGAGTCTCGTTCATTCGCAAAAAAGCACAAATATCAGCATTTGATTGAAATATATCGGTGCAACATATTTATATGTGTGTTCTCTGGTGGGTGCCATGAACAAATGAGTTTCAGTACCTGGTGAGGACGTAGTTGGTTCAAACCCACATTAAACTATTGCTTCTAAAATTAAGGTGGTATCTTCATCTGATAAAGGATAATGACAATTCTTATCTCTGCCCTCTGTTTTGGACCATTGGATCATAGACCCGATTCTGAACAGAACACAACTCATCATCATCATCATGATCAAAATATGTTCTAGTTTAAGGCGTGCCAAGAGAGAAGAGCCATTTGCAAGCATTTAAAAATATATCTCTAAAATTATTTTTTTGCCAAAAACATCACAAAACAAGCAACGCGATAATTTAGGATACTAATTTACATTTTGACGCAATTGCTTAATTTTTTGTTCATCTTAAGTTCATTCTTAATCTAGGCTTGTAACCTTTCCATAACGAGTTTACACCTTTGTAGAGATCTCATATGTTATTTGTGTGGCCATCTCCTGTATCTCCTGCGTCAGTTATTTTTGCTTTTTGTTTCCGAACGTGTGTGAGGCGTTGCATGTCGCGTTACTGTAGTAGTTTGTATTTGCTTCGCTCTTATTATTTAGCCATAGGTGCCTCGCTTGTTTCCCTTCCGCATGATGTTTAAGACATTCTTAATCAAACTAAGGTTTACTTATCTGCTGTTTATTCTCACTCAAACGTTCCTCACTGCGCCCTTCACCGTATCACAAATTTCCTCCCAAGTCTTAGTTACATCAATTTCATTATTAATTTAATCATCATTACTAACACAGTCGGCTAAGGTTTTGAACCTTTTACTAATTGGTAATCTGTTCTTGTGCTCGGATTATTTAATCGTTTAACTTCGAATTTCATTTGTTTTAATCCTTTGTCTTCTTTGTTCCCGATGCATAACTTTTCCTTCACATTTGCGATCCTTAACTGATGGTCGGTGTCGCCTGCCACTTTTCTGTTAAGACCTAACGTCCATTATGTTGGTGTGTCTTGGACTGTCTACTAATCGTGATTGATATCGTCCAGAGTTTTGTCATCCCGAGATATCCATGTGTGTTTGTGTATATCTTTTTGTTCAAAATACGTGCTCTTTACTAGTAGGTTTCTCGACATCTCGAAATTTATCAGTCTCTTTTCCTTGTTGTTGCTGATTTTATGAGAACTTCCAAAGGAATGGAAAACCTCAATAATAATTCAGGTTTATATGAAAGACAATAAATATGGCTCTAATAATTACAGTGATATCTCACTCCTCCCAACGTGTTACAAAGTACTGAGTAATATCCTGCTAACTCGTCTAAGCGTAAACGTAGATGAAATAATTGGGGATCTCCAATGTGAATTTAGAAGAAATAGATCCATGTTGGATCAGATTTTAGAGCTAAGAGAAATCTTGGAGAAGAAGGTAGAATACAATGGGATTGTTCACCAGTTATTCATTGATTTTAAGCAAGCATATGATTCTATCAAAAGCGAAAAAATATACACTACCCTGGTACAATTTGGAATACCGAAAAAAACTTGTTCAATTAGTGAGGATGTGTCTCAGCGACCCCACAAGCAGAGTAGGGATAGGTAATAATCAGGGTTTGAATGTTTAAAACAAAATATTTTAAACAGATGTTTTAAACGTGTTTTAAACAGAATCGATTGATTTAAACATTTTAGTTAAAACAATTTTAAAAAAAATATTTTAAACGATTTTTTAGTGCCGTGTTTAAATTTTATTCTTCTTTTTGAAAGAAGTATAATATTTTTAAGAGTGCAAAGGGGTGTTTTTTTGTTCTTCAGTAAAACGTATGTAATTTGTCCCGTATGAAAGATAGTTTTCAAAATGATCAGTATCATGGCACCGCAAGCCTCGCACGCATGTGGAGACACAAAATGCGTTGTTTGATTTGTTCTTTATTGGTTGAATGCTAGAAGCAGGATATATTAATTCATTGAAACATATTTCAATTCTTCCTCTTTTTATTCATTGTGAGAAACTGAATGGAAAAGAAAAACTTCATGGGGCATGTATTTGCTTCTATGATTACATTGCTCTATTTCTCTTTGTATGTTTATCAGGAAAGGGATAAACATTTCTTATTCGGTGTTTGTAGTTTAAGTCCGGTGGTAGAATTAATTAGCTATTGTGCTTCTTCTTGGCAGTTAGATTATAGACTCATTATGAGTGGGTTGCACAGAATAGAAAGTGATTTTGATCTGGACACTTTTTATTAAAGTTAGTCCTTCCGAAAATTATAAAACCGTAAAAGCCAAATGTAGACAACACAGAAAGATTCAGGTCTTAATCCCCGAATGAGAGATTATTTTCAGAAGTGTAATTCAAATCCCGGCCAGGAAAAAGGAGAATTTTCGTTCAGGGTTCCTATGCCTGGCAATCGGATTGTGAGGTATACTCAGCCTCCTATCAAATTGAGTACCACAATGTCTTCGGTATTCCAGTGTACTTTGGAAGATAAAGACAGCCGAGACTGGGACTGACCACCCTACTTCACTTCGTGCCGTAGGTCCAGAATATGTGAATCGCTACCTCCACATCCCCATGCGCTGTTCACGACAGGTGCATATTGCACGGGGTATAACTAATGTGAAGTGTTTTTTGTGAATTGTTTTTAGTGTTTCAGCTTTTTTTTAAAAAAATATAGTTTTTTCACGCAGCAAGTATTTGACGCTTTACGCTACAGATAATCAATGTATTCAGCAGAACTGGAGCTAATGTTTCACACATTCAACCCAATTTATTATTAGTTTGCTTTTCTGTAGCCTTACGAGGCAAATGGTGGGATTATTTATGCATTCACTCCCACGTTGCTGTACTTCCTATATACTCACTGTGACAATATATCCTTATTGTAATTATATAAAGGCAAGCTTG
Source organism: Lepisma saccharinum (assembly GCA_022664845.1). Taxonomy (NCBI): domain Eukaryota; kingdom Metazoa; phylum Arthropoda; class Insecta; order Zygentoma; family Lepismatidae; genus Lepisma; species Lepisma saccharinum. Next base: position 35,166 of record JAGDQP010015312.1, read on the forward strand.
TTGCTTACTCTATGGCTTACAGAACTGGAAAGTTCCTTGTCGCAGTAACAAACGTTCTTCTTTGGATCCTATCCTGGGCAAGACCAAACCACTTTTAAACATGAACATCTACTTCTAGAAAATCCCTTCTAAAGGTATCTTCCCAATTTCCCGTTCTTCCGAACGGTGTCTTTCCCTCTGGTTTTCCCACCAAATGGAATATTAACTTCGTTTCTCCATCCAAGGAACATGGTCTGGCCACCTAAGTCATCGCGATTTCTTTATTCTTACAATATCAGGTTGAGTCGTAAAATCAGTGGAATTTTTATTACGTTGTCCTATCCATTCTTCAGTCATCTCCTCCCGTTTCGACCCGTATATCTTTATCAAAACTTTAAATTCAAACACTCGTAATGTATGTTCACCTGATAGGGGCGTACAACAACTTTTGAAAATGTAAAGAATTACCGGCAGAATAACTGTTATGACTATTTCAAATTACAACTTCCCTGTTATTGAACATGAGATTAGGAGTTCCAGAACTGAATATAAACATGCGTTGCCTGATACTAAGTATATTTTAATTGTTCATTGTTCTTTCTTCAACATAGTTCTTTCTAGAAACAAATGTTCTCATATACTTAAATTTGATTACTTTCTGCATGATCTCATTCTTATTTTTACGTGTCCTCCATCCCCTTTTTCTTGGCTTGTTATAATGCATTTTGTTTTATTTATGTTTACCTGTAGACCTATCTCATTGCACGCTTCTGTTAAGACCTCGGTGTTACTTTGTACCGCATTTATACCGTTGTTACTGAATCTACATCATCCGTATATACAACATCAGTAGCACACAAATGTGTTTTGAACGCTGATGTTTCATTGATTACCCGTTTCCGGTAGAAAATGTACGTTTAATATTAAATCATATTTGAACAAAAGCCTTGATATTTTTTATAAGATGTTAGTTGTCAGGACATTTATTAAACTGTTATTTTCAACTATGATATAGATTTCGTTTCAGGGGGTTGTTTCTAATTTAATGAAAAACAACTGTGATTAAAAGCTAATTGAATGTAATTTACTATTATTTTGTATTAACTTAGTCATGTTTAGAACACGTTACATTTCAATCTACATTCCACAGAAAATTTTATTTCTTTGATAGGACGTTAATAAGACGTGTTTTTAACTAATATATTGATCTGTTCCCTAGATTATCTTTCCAAGTTAAATGATTAACAATTGTACTTTAAAGCAAATAGAAGGAAATTAACTACATTTCTAATGTTCCCATTTTCATGTTGAAAACACATTGAATTTTAAAGTATATTTCAACGAACATTTATTTAATTTCGTTGACATGGCATTAATGTAAAAAGTTTTCAACTTTTCTTTTCTTCTATAACATTTATGACATAGATTACTCTTTTTATGTATTATTTTCTAAATCGACATAGTAAACTTATTGATAAATACAAATTCTATAGTTCATCGTTTGTCAAGTGTTAAAGAAGGAAAATTCACACATACAAAAAAAGAAGTAAAATATTATTTACTATTATTCTTACATGATGGTAAAACTACGGTCTGTATTTGTGCCTGGTGCATTCAAATCTTCCCTTTACTAATAACGTCTTTGTACTATACAGGGAATAGTAAAAATGTAGTGACTCTCAATACGACTCCGTGGCCGAGCGTGTCGAAATACCAACGACGAGTGCGGAAAGTTCAAGTTACAAATTCCACAGCAAGCGGCTGAAGAACTAACTTTTGGAAAATTAATACTGTATATCATGACGAAAACTACGGACAAAATTGAGCTAAATGTGTATACTAATAAACAGCAACCAGGCTCTATTTTGGCCAACCGTTTCTCCATTGTCCGTTTCTTCCTTTCAACCTATTACTTCTCAACCATTATTTAACTTCGAAAAAACTGTTGAACCGGTGGACATTTCAGTACACTTTCATCGTATAATTCAGTTTCGGTACTAACGTTAATCCATGTATTTTCAACGTATGTGTGCTACTGAGGGAACAGTTGATTCAAGCCATTCATTGGTAGTAAGTTTTCGCTCTCTTTCATTTTCAGAATCGTATATTCTAACGCAAAGTAAAACAGTAGTATTTATAAGGCATCACCTTATTACAATCCGTTGCAAATGTCGAAGCTATCTGACATATTATTACCTATCTGTACTCTGCTTATGCGGTCGCTGAGACACATCTCTACTAGTCTACACTAGGTCTTATAGTTCAGAAATACTCTACTTCTTCGCAGTTATTGTGTTGGCAATTTTGCGTTCTAATAGTTTTCCTATGTGAACAGAACTTCACTTACGTTCACCCAACAAACACTGTGGTAAGGCTGCGAGCTGCCAACTAACCGACCGAACTTTACGAACTCAAAACGTAAGCCGTGTTTCGTGTGCTCTTTAACGGTCTCCATTTCACTGACACCAGACGCTATCCCTGTCTGCTCGTCTACAATCATTATCTGTTTCTTTGGCTTCTCTACTGTTTCCCTTCTTGTGTGATTCCCGATTCACGCAGTGGTAACGTCATATTCGAAGTCAGTACAATGCAAACCTGTGATAAGAAAAAACTAGTTATACTTTACAACTTGCTCAAAATTATACAAAACAAAACGTGTTCCACTGATACATTACTACTAAAATATGACACTTGAATATTTACCGAAACAAGGGAAGTTCTTCTTTAGTTCTTGTTTCACTTTGAGCATGACGTCTCATCAACACAATCTTTTACTCTTGTAGTATGATTTCTTGTGACGACATCTATGCAATATGTGAAGAAGAAAGGACTAAACTGTAAAGGATATTTTGCCTTCATAAAATCTGAACGCAAAACACGTATGCAAAATGATGACGTACTATGTTGTATGTAAGGAACAGAAATTCTTATTTTAAGTGACCCCAACTCATATTTTCAATACTTTTCGTAATATAACAAAATATTCTTTGTAAATGTCTTCTATGACACATTTCAAGAACAAGTGTTAATCGAAAGTGATCTGCAGTAAATTCATGTGCAAAATCAAGTTGTTCACCTTGTCTAGAAGAACAACATTTCAACTTTGCAAGATTGTTGTTATAATAATATCAAATAAGAAATAATGTTTATTTTAAGATTTCATGCCAAATTCTTGTATACCTAGAAATTAATATATTTTGTTGTTTTCAAAATACTGTGCTCTCCAAATTTAAATGATTTAGATGCCAGCCCTTTTCAGAATAGAAGTAATTTCATATTCCAATATATGCTTAATATTGTATATTATTTTTTTTTTCAATTTTTCTACTTCTTTTATACTTAACGCAATATTCAGAAAACGATCATATACTCACTTGTGCATTTGTTAGTTCATTGATAAAGGAAAAAGAGTGTCTATTGCAAAATCGAAACTTAGTGGTGAAGTCCCTCTGAGTAAGGAAGTTTCAATACAATTAAACGTAATTATCGTTCATTAATAGAACACTCACCGCAATCATTTAAATAATGATAAAATCAAATATTTTTATTTCAATTATTTATTTATACACTAGTGATTGCTATAGATATTAGTTGTGCAATAGAAATAGATCATCAATAAGTGATGTACTAAGCCAAACTCGGAAAGTAATTCTATCGAGATTTAGATACTGTAGACAAAAAGAGTTCTTTAGTTGTAGAAGGATGACCAAATTTAGTTCCAATTTCGTTGCTCCACTTATTCATATAATTTGATCAGACGTTCATCCCCAGAACCATGGCATTCCTGAAACGAATAATAAATAGACGATATTTTTAACTATGAACAATATAGTGATACAAAGTACTTATGATTGTTAATAAATTTCTTATTATAGGAGCTACCAAATGACTAATCAATATTAAAATGTCACTATAGTAACCATTGTTGTTATTGAGATAAGTTACTGGAGAACAACAAATAGACTTATTGTGATGTATTCATATGATAGAAAGAACGATCATACCAGTTAAGAGATACTTAAAGTAATCAATGATGAAATAAGACAGTAATATGACCTTATATTTCAGAAGAATATTGGTTAAAAAAATATCATAATTTAATTGAATGTTTTGGAAATTAGTTAGTGTTATTCACTCACTTTCTTTCTGTTTCCCCATTTATGGATAAACATTGATTTCAAAATGCATTATTTCACATTCTTGCGGATATTGTAATAAAGTAAGTAAATAACTCAATAAAAATTATGTTTGATGGCAAAATTTAAAACTTTACTTTCTGGAATGAACTGTTAATAGTTGGAGCTAGCCGTACGCCACAACATTATCTTGAAGTAGAAGTCATGAAGGGTAATACTAAACTCATACATTTTACAGTGCTTTACACTATTTCACTCTCGTTACAGGGAGGATTGAAAAGCTTATGAACCGCAATCGAAATAGGACTCTGGATTTTATTTCGCATAAGAAACTTAGAATTAGACTAATCTAAGTTAATTGGCTTGTACCCAAGTTGTAATCTACGTGTTTCCTCATCGCCCATCTCATATCAGCAACGTTACTGACTATACCATTATATTTTAATATTAAATTCCAACGTGGCCGTTTGATTATTGTAGTACGATCGCAAATATTATATTAACTGAAAATCACATTAAAGACGGTGAAATAACGAATATAGTTAAATAACAAATAACAAAAGACATGATTTACTTTCTTTCAGTACAGTCAAACATGTATCAGTCCATATTAATTTAGACGTATACAAATAAAATGAATGCTTCAGTTTTCTTTCTTTATGAACATTATTCTCTGCAATTCATAAGGAAGGGACGCGTTTTTATTTTAAAGTACATAAAGGTAGGTAATTAGTTTTCAGGCATAGTCTTATTCCATCTAATAAGAAAGCATTAATCTTTGAAATCGCACTCAAACCAATCTTTGACTACTAAAGTATGGCGCTTCATGTCTGTTTAAGAAAGGACGGCAAGCAGACGATATATTTCTACGTTGAAAAAATAAAGAGCACCTTCACAATTCTTTGTTAACATCACTGAAATACTTACCCCACATGAAATTGGCTGTATCCATATTTTCTCCTTTTTGCTGTTGCAGTGGAACACCATAATCTGCCCTTTGTGCAATTGGAACTGGGATTGGCCTTGGTATAGCCAAAGCTGCACAAACAACCAAAGCAAGGAAAAGGAAAAACTATAACGAAAGGTAGAAATGCTTAGCTCATACTAGTTTATAGTTATAATTAATTGTAGTTTATAATTATAATTAAGTTTTATCTAATTATTTTATCTGATTTATGTTTATCTAAATTAAACGCCTTTTATGTAATTTCAATTTCGAAATATTGTACTCCTATTGACAAATTGAGAAAGTTGATATAAAATGCCAAAAATAGTTTTACTCAAATTTTGGTTTTGGCTTTCGTCTTTGAATTCAGATTTAAATTGCACAGCCCATGTTTATACTATATTCTCAGGTAGTCAACATTATCTTGTCTTTTAATTGTTTAATCACTAACTTTACTATTCTTTTTAAGCACTCAAAGAGGAAAGCTTGAACGAATCTTCAAGTCAGAAACAAGCTTTCTAACATAAATACATAAATATGTTTACATCGAAGTTAAGCATTCATAAACAACGTTCAATTACTGATGAAAAGCGACATAAGTATTATCTCTAATGTTTCAATCTGATATAAATTTTACAAAAAATCCACAGTGCTGCTTTTTACATGCTATTTTATTCTGTGTTTTATATAGAGATTGTTGCTGTGCAGTTATCAACTTTTGGCACAGCACTACGCAATAGATTAATTTCACTGCTAACCTTGGTCAACATTTTATCAATTCGAAATAACCTCTTTCGTGCTAGAGTTCCTATATGTTTGTAGCATAGCAAAACACGAAAATTTATACTCATTCGTGTCCTCGAAAAGTTTACATATCAGTTGGTTATATGTGTTGATTTCATATCCATTCACATATGAATAATAGTGAGTAAACTCCCATGTTAATATCACCGCGCGTGAAGGTTAGTTTTAATGGATGATGTTAAATGAGTTACATTTTAATTAGGGCTAGAAAATGGAAACATTTTGATATTTTCAGATCTTTTGATGGGTGTATTGTTTAATGACTGTGTACCATAAAAATAACATATTTCGCTCTGTTTGCTAACAAAATTTTTAAAAATGTGTAAAGTTTCGACATACTTTCTACAGGTAGACTGTGCTTCAGTATAGCTCATAAAATTAAAACAGTATTCCAGGATAGTATATAACGATATATATCCATTTAAGCATGTTTTATATCGGAATGAGTCTTCATTATCATTGAAATTCATTGACCTTTCGATATGTTGTCGATCTTAATGGAATCTTAGCATAACAGAACCGGACATGAAAGTCCAGCTCGAATTTTGGCAACACAGAAGTTTAAGCAAAGATTTGCAATCAATTTCTATGCAGGTGGGCAGGAATAATTTTACTCCAGGATAGCTCACGAAATTTAGTTTCTCGTTGTCATTTCTAAGATGAAAACAAACTTTCTGTATCAACAAAATAATATAAATCTATCCTTTTCCTTTTCTCTGTTTCGCGTAATTTCTTCCAAAATAGTGTAAAATTTACATAACAAATGCGAATGATATTAAAGAAATATTACATAAATAAATTTACAAACTTATATTGAAAATTGCATCCTTTTCTTCTATTTAAGATATTTTTTAGTCAATGGTGATTTAACTTGGGATTAAATCCAGCGATGGTTGATTAAACTTTCCAATTAACAGAAATATCAATCATGAACCGTTGAGATAAAAATTCAAATATATGAGACACCTTAATAACAATATATAGTTACTATATTAGAAATTTTATATCTATAGTAAAACCGACACCAGACGTCCAATGTCTCATCTCATAACCCATCACTAGTTCATTTCATTCGTATCTTTTATATGTACACAAACAACATGAAACAGGAAGAAATCCAATCAAAGAAGCTTTGCTTATAGAAAGGCAATTTATATCATGTAATCATTAATTGCCTTTTGTGCTCATGGGTGCCCAATTTAGATTTAAGGAAGGCGTAGGTAAATTTTCCACTCAACAAAGAATATTTTAAAAAACGACCAAAACTTACTCGTTGAATGTATTTTTCTCTTCACATCCTAAAGTAAGAGTTTAAATAAATTATTTATGCTGTGTTGGTGTGTACAATCGATTTATTGTTTGCCTCTTTACGTATATTTTCTGGGACATAAGAGAACATATGAAATAAATTATAAAGGTTTAATTTTGAATATGTATAACTTTGTGCCGTATCATTCACATTCGTTCTCACATTGCACGATGTTTCTGAAGAATGGAATCAGAAATGAAAAGAAAACCATGGGTTTATATTATTTCTATGAAGCCCTTTTTAGTCATAAAAATAAGATCATGACACCGATTTTGGTGAATTGTGATGAAACACTTTTAGATGCAAAAGTGAAGTAAAACTAAACATAAAAGTTTCTGTCTTTGGTCAGAAAGCAAAGTAAGATTTAATACTCATGTTCTCACACCTAGCTTTCAAGTTAAGAACTCCTTTTTTCAAAAAAAAAATGGAAAAAAAATTGAATTGTTGTTGGCGATTTATTTTTAAAGAAATAAATACATCTATTAGAGATGATGTACATTAAAAGTTTAAATAAAAATCCAAATTACAAACATTACTCATTAAACGCCATTCTTTAAGCTAGCCTTCACGCTTAGTCATCCGTACAACGAAAGTTTCAGATTATTATTCACCTTTAATTAGTCAGAAATCGCAACATTAACGACATTAAAATGTTATTAACTCGTGAGTGAATTTTCCGAGGATGCAAGTGAGTATAAATTTCCCTGTCTCCCT